>PVIW01000002.1:94973-369973 GCA_004026585.1 Noctilio leporinus | reverse complement strand
CATAATTAAGTCACTGATTTCTTTGCATAAAGTTGCCAAAAGTGTGGCAACTTTATTCTGTGGTCTTGTAGGAAACATAGTATGTTTGGAGGCAGAAGACCTGGACTGAGGTCTCTGCTTTACCAGTCGGTGCTATGGAACCCAGGATGATTTGCTTAGACTATAAGACTTAGTACATTTGTCCTGTGAAATGGGATCAGTAAAACCTAGCTCAGAGGTATGCTGCTAAAGATATGTAAAATGTTTGTGACTGTACGGCCTAAACCATGAATATTAAACTCAATAAAAGGGATTAATATTATGGTTTTCTAGTAAATATAAAACATCCATCGGGACACAATTTCTGACAGATGTCATATTTTGACATTTATTGATAGGTACTTTCATTTTAGACTAGGTTTGTAGAGGAAAAAAGCCTTAGAATACAGGAACAATGTTTTCTTTGGGACCCAAGGATTGGATTCCTTAGAACCATGGGCCATAAAGGTTCTGTCTCCCTTGGAGGGAAGGAGAGGCCTGCTTCTGTTCCATTATAAAACATCTGGACTCCCTAAGGCCAAGGTGACTCTCCTGTAACACAATACACTGTGTATGCAGGTGACACCTAGCATCATCCTGTGGAACTTGGAACTCAGGTAAGTGGCATAAGAAATATTATTATTTTCTGACCCAGAAGTTTTAGATGAAGGATAAATTGATGCTTTTTGACATTTGGCAGATATCTTTCTGGAATAATTTGTGTTTAGTCTAGCCAGAGACAGAGAGCTAGTGTTCCCATAACCCTGGCTATCTTGTTGATATACTGAAATTATCTCTTAGTATTTGTCAGTCTTGTGATTAACAGGAAAGCAGATTCAAGATTCTAATTTTGCTATGTTTTATTTATTTTCTACATAACAATAGATTGAGAAGTAGGGATGAGGATGCTGTTCAGCCGGGACTCTTTTAAAAACATACTCCTAGAAAGTTCTGTTTTCACAAAGTAAAAGGAAAATTAGCCTTTCTTTCTACTACATCAGTTGTGTAAATACAAATCAGAACATTTTTCAAATTTTTACTTATTTTTAAATAAACAAATACGAAATAAAAACAAAGCAGTCAATGACCTTAAAATTAATTCCTATTTCCCTACAGCTTCTATTATGTCCCCATTTAAATATTTTTCATTCTGGTTAGAAACAAAAGGAAAAAATATTATTTATCTACCCTGTCTGGTTTTACAAACTGCAAGCTTATAAGATGTGTGTTAGAGTTTCCAAATCAAGAATGCCAAGATGTACTTAATTAATTAATGAGCTCATTTAATCAGTGCCCTTAGAGACATTTTTTTCTTTTTTTCCTTTTTACCGGAAAGGACTCAAGATATGTAACCAATATGATGACAGTTATAATCCTAAGAATGGAAGAATTTTGTAGACATATGCACAGTTCTTTGCCACAGAGTAGATTTAATTCTGCTGTAAAATGAAACAAAGAGGAAAGACATAACCTCTTAGATGACTCTCAGTGGTCTTTGAGCTACCAATTCTTTACACCTGGAGTCACCAAAGCCAAAGATGATCCCTTTGCTCCAATTAAATGAGACGAAAATAAACTTTATTTTGATCTTGAGGCTGAATTTTAGATCAGCCTCTCGAATATGTAAACTAATGTAAGAAAAAATTAGAAACCTATTCTGGAAATTCTAATTCAGAAGACTTCTTCTTCTTTTTTTTTTCTTTTTTAATAATTTCTTTATGTAAAGGAAGCACAGTATGGCAGAAAGTTGCCCCAGCTTAAAAACCATCTAATGGGGGCCACCCTGGGAATGTTTCAGATACCCAAACACCATTCTGTAAACCTAATTGTGACATGAAAAATTAATACAGTTAGGTCTTCTCTCTTGTCTGAATCTTCCATGAGGCTTAATTATTATACAGGATTTAAACAGTTGGGAAGGGGATTGGATTTTAAAAAGTCTTTTACAACCAAAAGCCCAATGTGTCCTATTTAAAAGAATAAACTGAGATGCTGTAATTTAAGTCAGATTTGTGAGTGTTCCCTGATAAAGCTTTACTGGATTTTCAATTATAATGAACAGAATAATAACGAAAGATGCAAACAGAAACAGAAATGACTGTACTATCAAACACCTGCTTCATAATTATTTGAACAACAAAATGTTTTTGAGTCTCCACATATTTATAACCCTGGCATGCTTTTTTTTTTTTTTTTTTTTTAAATGCCTGTCTATGTGTCAATATGCTTAATTATTTCCCAGCTCTCCATGAGACAAAAACAGCTCAAAAAATAACCTAATCCAGGTGACAAACTTGAAGCAATTGGGCCAGTTCACATAATTAGAGCCAAAAAGATCAGGCAAACGCAAGAGAATCTGCAAGTTCTTGCAACTTAAACCCTTAATCAAAGAGGATGACAATGACCCCAAAGTGTCAAATTAGGACCTCAAGTCAACGGATTTGTGGCCATCTGCTAACCGAAAGGTGGGACTGACTTGAAGCTCTAGAGGTCTGCTGCGGAAGAAAGGCCGGTCTCTGCCATTCTCCGTACAGGAGGCTCTGGACCATTTTCACATGGCATCCTAACAATCTCACATGTGGCTTGAGCAGTACATTTTCGTTTCATTCATCATTTAAAGACAGATAATCAGAAAGTCATTACACTGGCCGACACCAGACCCTTCGCTCGATTGTATCGTAATTGAGCACTGCAAAGCGTGTGCCAGATCTAATGGATAATGAATATATTATGTCAGTAGAACCGCCTCAGCGAAGCTCCGGGGGCACAGACAGAGGGGCTGTGGTGCTGACACGGAGGGTCACAGATGCGGCGCTGATTTACTGATGGAGTGATTGTGTAATTAGGTAATCAATGGTGGGTACCGCACTGTTTGTGGGCATCTCCCTCTGAAAATGTAAAGAGTGCATGCATGGGCAAGCCACCGTTTATTCAGCACCATTTAGAAAGACAAGATTTAGCTGGGGACTGAGCGTTTGGTTATTGTTAACCATTGCTGTGCAAATATCTCGGGATAGAAAGATTAAGATGTAGACTTGAGCCAGTTATGTCATCATGGGAATAGGTGGGCTAGTTCGTTCATGACCTGCTCATCACAGCCTGGTCAGGATCCTTTCCTTTGCTTTATAATTATCAAATCAATGCAGAAGTACACAGATATGTTTATCCCGTGATGGTCCACTTAGGAAATCTTTTCTTTGATAATTAATTATAGTCAAGAGGTTTTTAAGCCTAAGAAATACTTAGGCACAATAATAATAATAATAATAATAATAATGATGATGATGATGTTATTCTTGTTATTATATAAAATTGTTGAGTACTGATTTGGAAACTACAGGTTCCATCAATCTAATAACTTGCCAAGACCACAGTGTAGCAAGGGCTGAATCAGCACTCACAATGAACTCTATAACTGAAAAATCCATATCTATAACCACACTGCTTTAGTATCTTCTTAGCCTGACTCGAATCCATTGATGCCTCATTCTTCTCTCATTTTCTCTTGTGAAGTGAGTTCCTCACACTAACACTTATAAAAGCTATAACACCCAACATTATAAACTAAAAACTGAAAGCCCAGTTCAGTTATATATTATAGCAAAGACACAAACCAGATAGTGTTAGAGATATGACAAGGATGCAGATATTTTGATGTGAAACATTCTTTCAACTACACTGGATAACTTGATAAATTACTATTTAACATTTCAAGGGTTATACATTTGATTACTATCACTACTAACAATAACTAAATGTTGTCCATTACAGTTTATATAAACCTCACATGTGTTCTATCACCTGTGCATTGAGGATTATGGCATTCTATTGTATTTACTTAGATAGTGCCAATCTAGATATATTAAGCCAATGACTCTGGTTTTCTAAAACAAAGTTTTACAAAACAATCTGATTGTCAATATTAAAAGGGTTCATTTCTTATTTAAATGTATGAGTAACAGTAGTCTGAAGAAGCATTTTATCCATGAAAGGTAAACATGCCATAAAAAATTACCAATTATATCATGTATAGCACCAAGTGATCAAACTGGAGACAGACAAGGGAAATGGAGTCCCAAGTGATCTAGATGTTGGAGTAATCAAAAATAGAGTTTTAAATTGCTAATACTAATATGTATCAAAATTAGATGAAAAAATGGAGATTTTTAGTAAGTATAAAATAGTCACACAGAAATTCAGAATCAAACATAAAATACCTAGAATTAGATAAAATACAGGAGAAAAGAGGATTAGTAAACTGATAGATTAATACAAATTTTATATTAAAACACATGAGTAACCTTTAAGAGTAAAAACAATTAAGAAACATATGCAACATGCTTAAAGGCATATTCTCTGTCTTAGTAAAATTCCAAAAACAGAAGAAGGAAGGTTTTTTAATTCTCTATTTTTATGTAACAGATTATTACAATACTCAGTGGCTAAATACATCAAGTATTTATTCTGTCATATATATATGGGTCAGGAATCTTGGGCGAGTATTAGCTTGGTGCTTTTATTTTAAAGTCATTAATTATATTTTATTCATATTAAATGAATATGAATAGTAAGTAGGGCTGCAGTCTCAGCTGAAAGTTTGACTGGAAGGAGATCTGCTTCCAAACATGGTTGTTGGCAGCTTTTTATTATTCATGGTCTTTTAGACTAAAATCTTTAGCTATTTCAAAGCAATTGGCAAGAGATCACTCAGTTTCTGGACACATGAGTCTCTTGAAAGGGCAACACAGACCTCACACCATGACAACTGGCTTCCTTAAAGGGGAAGTGAGAGAGACAGAGGCCTAAATCTGTTTGTAATCTAATCTGTAAAGTGACCTGCTGTGACTTTGACCAGATTCCATTCATGAGAAGTAAGTCCTTATTTCCTACATACACTCAAAGGGAGGGAATTACATCAGATCTTGAAAAGCAAAGGAAGGTGTCACTGAGGCTATTTGAGGGACTGCTCACCATGATGAGAAGAAGCATAAAGAGTAGTTGAAGAGATACCATGGTGGGCATGAGGACATAATTGGCCTTATAAAATAAAAATAAAAAAAAAAAAACCTGAAAAATACCATATTGTTGCAGCCAAGGCAACATGTCCAACAGGCTGCTTCCAAACAATGACTATGTCCTACACAGAAGCTAAGACAGGCATGATTTTGGAAGAGACAAGTATCTTCAGGGTGACTGTGGCTTAAGGACTATCCAATGACTGTATAAACTTTTCTTAAGATTTCATTGCAATATAAGATGTTTTTACTCAAACTTGCTCCTCTTTCTCCTTCATTCCAATCAGACATGAATTGTGATCCAATAGCTCTTTTACCTTCTGGATCCTCACTAATTCCTCATATGACATTTTTCCTAATAACTTTCTTACACTTAGTCTTGGGGCTTGTTTCTCGGAATACCTAGACTAACATAGATATGGACCAATGACATTCTATAATTGGGTGAAATTGCAATAGAAACAAACAAACAAACAAACCAAGTCTACAAAAATATTTTGGAAATTTCAATACATTTTCCTAAATATATCTAAATAAATATATATGTTAAGGGAAAAATCAAAATAGAATTATAAAGTAGTTAGAAATGAACAATAATGTAAATAATTATAGGATGAAGCTACGTAGCAGGTGGGAAAGAGCTGTACTATTCATGATAAAATGAAGCATGCTGAAAAGTAATGTTCTAAGCATTTATCCAGTTCAAAAAAATTAGAAAACAAACCACAGGATAAGTCCAAAGGAAAAATAATAAAAGATAATTGCAAAGAAAATGGTAAAAAAAAAATTACCACCTCAGCCAGGCTGAAAGCCAGGTCCATAGCTGGAGGTAGGTGAAAGGCAACCATACATTGATGTCTCTCTCCCTCTCTGCCTCTCTTCCTTCCCCTCTCTCTAAAAGTAATAAATAAAATCTTTAAAACAAACAAACAAAAACAATAAAAGGTAAAATAAAGACCAGTAATGATCAATCAAACCAAAAGTTGATTGTTAAGACACCTACAGATGATTATGAAATGTTATCACCATCATTTTTTATAAAACCTAGTAATGGTACTAGTAATCTCAGCTTAAAGTAAAACTAGAAAAAGAGGTTATGAAAATTGGAATAAAAGATACAACATGGACCTCATTCGCAAATACTAAGATAGTCTATCTGGGAAACTTAAGGGATTTTATAGAAAAATAGAAGTTGAATAAGAATCCAGTGATTAAAAAAATTAAGAATTCAATGAGGTTGCTGTATATAAGATCAATATATGAAAGTTAATTGTATTCATATACAATGATAAAGAGGTGGTATAAAAATGCAATTATAATAGTAACAAAAAATTAAGGCACTTATGATTAAAGTTATTCAAAATGTATTGTACATGAAAATTATAAGATTTAAAAAATAAACCCTAAATGAACAGAAAGGTCTACATTCTCCATGAACTGGAAATGCAACAATATAAACTCAATAAAATACTAAATGTCATGTCAAAAGTAAACATAAGCTAAATGACAAAGATAAACTATGGACAGAGAGATGCTATTTTTAATGCATATAATCAAGAAAGTTTTTGTGCCCCAAATATATAAAGATTCTTAAAATCCATGTCATAATTAATGAAATAACAAAATGGAAACAGGCAACTCTGAAGCTTCTACAGGAAGTTTCAATATGCATATGAAAGATGTAAAATACCTCTTGACATCAGGAAATAAGACAGAATAAATGAAGTTGGAATTTCTAAAGCTTCAAATGAAGAAACTGGATATGACTGACAATTCTAGGGACTGGCAGGGATATAGATTTATAGGATTCTTTTATAAATTGCTGGTAAAAAAATAAACTAGCATAATAACTTTGGAGAGAAATATAGCAAGATCTAAGCAACTTTAAAATACATACAGTTTTTCACCTACCAATTCCATTCTTAAGTCATCTATACAATTTTATAGCCATAGGTGAGAGAAGCATTGCTTATAATAATAAAAAAGTAAAAAAAAAAAAAAAAAAAAACCCTCAAACAAACAAAAAAATATGATGTGGGCAGTATTCCAGTGGCACACTATACAGACATGAAAATAAGTGAATTACAACTATATTAAGATTGATATATACCACAAATATGCTAAAAAACAAAACAGAGTTATGCAGAAGAACAATGCAGTGGTAATTACTTTTAGAGTTTTATTATTTTGTTTTTGGAGTGTATGTCTGTATCTGTATGTATGTGCAATATTACATATCATATATAGGAAAACTATAAAGACAATTTTGGGATGATGGACATACATTTTAGGGTAGTTGTCACCTTTCAGGAAAAGGAAGAATAATGTACTTCCATAATGGAGCACACACAAAACATTCACAAAATTATAATATGTAGCTGAATACGGAGTGAGGATATAATTTCTGAATTTTATATTTTAAGAGGTTTTCTTTTAAAGATTTTATTCATTATTTTTAGTGAGAGGGGGAAGGAAGGAGGAAGAAAGGGAGAGAAACACCAATGTAAGGTTGCCTTTCACCTGCCTCCAATTCAGGACCTGGCTGGAAACCTAGCTTGCAACCCTGGTATGTGCCCTGACTAGAAGTTGAACCAGCGACACTTGGGTTCACAAGCTGGTGCTCAATCCACTGAGTCACCCCAGCCAGGGCTGAATTTTATCTCTTTTTAATTGTTAAGCTATATTCATATTTTTTTCATGGCAATTCATGGATTCCAATGAATGAGAACTTGTTCATCTCTCAAAAATATATTCATGTAAGTTTGCAAATATTTTAAAATGAGAACTCATTCATCTCTCAAAAATCTTCCTTCAAATTGACAAATAAATATTTTAAAGTGAAGAAAGGGTGAGAAGGAGAGAAACTATAATCCACCATTTCCATCTATCAGCATATTATTATGATTTTTTTTTCTATTTCACAATCACCCATTTAATATTATTTACTAATAGGTGTGTAGTTTTAGATTTCCAACTATCCAATACCCCTCTCATTTGACTTTTAATGTTTAAGATCCTTCATTTTTTTTAATATAAAGTTTGATGTGAAGATGTTACCCAACATTATAGAATTCCATTAGTCCAGGATGTCAAAAACAAGGTATCATTTGATGAGTGGCAAGCCTACTTTGGCAAGCTGTCTTTGGAACACGGCTCACTCTCCCTTTCAGTGGAGGGAAAAATACCCACCATGCCTCCAATTGCTGCATTACATTCTTAATTTCAGTATTACATGGCCGTCTAAAAGCATTTCACAGGTGTTTGCTGGAACTCATTAGACTATTTGGAACTCCTTCATGCTCCCTAAAAGGCAATTAAAATGCGTCTGCAAATTACCTCATGTGGCCCAAAGCACAGCTGCCTCTTCCTCCAGTTACTACGCAGTGTTTTCAAACACCAGAAAACTGCTTGGAAACCATCAGTTAGCAGAGCCACAAAAAGGGCCTTTGGGTGGCTTCCTTTCTTCTCCTCCCCAGATAGGCCCATTCACTTGGGGTCTGCTGCCAAAAACACAAAACAAGGCTGTTCAATGACAAAAGTGGATGATTACAGAGAGAGCTTTAAGGATCTATGGATACAATAAAGGCTTAACTGATTCCAGTGAACTCATGGATTCTGCTTTTAAAATTCTTTCTTCTGTACTGAGTCACGCAGAAGGGTGGGTTGGCCTTTGAGGTAACAGAACTGAAAATTTGATGACTTGTTTAAGGGTGGAGCATTGGCTTTCTCAGCTGTGATTATCGTAGTGTCTCAGTATTACCTGCTCATTTCTCCAAGGAACAACTTCAACATGAGTATACGCTACTAAGATGCAGTCTGCATATGCAATCCTATATTAGGAAAAAGGGTCTTCCCTTTTCTTGGGGAATTTGACCTCTACAAGTAGAGAAGTCACATTTATTGAGCAGTCATGAACATTCTTACAGCAATCCTTTGCATTAACGACTCCATTTGATCTCATTGTCCAGATTCTGAGGCCGAAGCTTAGGAAAGGCACAGCCAGGGGGTGAAGTGACACTTGAGAAAGTGGGATTCAAGTAAGCTGATTCCAAATCACAAGTGCTCCACCATTCACGAAAGTGACACAAAATTAGTCCCTCGTAATTTCATTTATATCACAATTTTGCTTGGTACAACTTTTAATTTGAATTATTGCATCTGAATTGGAAACATGTCAACTGATTTCACTTTACAGTTGCATTTCTTGATTTCAATTGAATCATGATGTCATGTTTTTTTTTTTTTAATTTTCATGATATTTTTCCATGAAGTCATATTTTGAAATGGCATAACTACAAATAAAATAAAAATTAGGAAATAAAAAACTTTGTTGTGCCACTGAATCAGCACGTGTAAATATACTGGTATTTAAGTACGGAATGCCACCAAAATAAATTATTTTAACATTTTTAAAAGTTCTGTTTGTCTAATCAGAGATTAAGCTTAAACTGGTATTTTTGCCGAAGGAAGATGTGCATGTTCAAATAAGATGTTAGGTCTAAATCAAGTGAAGTGAGAAAAAGAGTTAAGGATGTTCATTGAAAATGATAAAATAGTGTGGAAGAATTTTAATATTTTTCCAGATAGATGCAAGGCACACAGATTTCCAATAATTTAATTGGGATCCTGTAAGGAATAACTAAATGATGACTGCTAGCTATTTTGTAATTACAAAATGCTAAATAATAAAAGTTGGCTAATTACTATTCAAAAATACATGGATGATTACTGGAAAGGGAAGAACAAGACAACAGTGATGGGTTTAATGTCTAAACTAGCAACCATCTTAACTCCTTTATTGCTGACCAATTAAAGAGATAAATGAAATCCAAAAGAAGATGTTTGGTGCTTTGCAGCACCACATTTCACTTGGCAGAGGTGGAGTTAGGTGAAAACAACTTGCTATAGCATAAAGCTTGAATGATAGTTATATATAGCAGCTAAAATGAGTTTCTGATTAGGTTTTATGAACATGTCATTTTAGCTCCCTATCTATCACATCGACAGAATTAATGTGAGCATCCTTCTTCACGAAATCCTTCCCACTAGAGCAACTTCCCATGACTGTCCCTGTGCTCAGATACGGCCAGGCTTTCTTTACCTTGCTCTTTTTCCCTTTAGAGCGCCCATCATGAACTAGGGTCTGTGGGGGGTGATTATGGTTCATTGCCTTTGCTCCACCAAACTCCACACTTGAACATACGTTCCCTGAAGACAGGAGTTGGGTTTCTTTCTCCCTACTGGAGCCTCAGGACTGGCCCTAATAGGTCCTCAGGGATTTGTTCCATTAGTAAGGAAATCAGAGGCTTCCTGTACATTTCCCAAATAGTTACTACTCAAATTGGTTTACAAGATCCATGTTCATCTTTTGCTACATCCAGCAGTTCAGTCTTCTCTCAGGATTCAGAATTAACCAAGATGGAGGGGAAATGACTCCAGTTGATTAAAGGGATCAGATACAGATGAATCACCTCGTGTGTCAAAGGCTGTGATAGCCAAGTGGCATTTAAGCAAAGCAACAAAGAGGAAGTTGGAGTTGTAAGTGTAGGAGTCAGACAGAACTGTAGATAGACTCACAGGCATCCTCAGCAAATAGATGGTATTTAAAGATACTTTGGAACTCTTACCTAAATATTGCAATATTAATATATACTAAATTCAGCTTTGGCCACACTGTCTTACTTGTTTTCTTTGGTTATTTGGGGTATGCCAAGTTCACGTATACAAGTATGTGTTTTACCTCCTCCCTTCTTATTCTCTCATATCTGCCAGGCAACCACATTCTGTAGCGGACAGCTAGACAGGCAGGGACAGGGCATAGACACGCAGCCAAGTCCAAGGTCACCAGGACTGAAAGCTCCAGATGCCTAGTAATAGGCAATTGTAGGGTAGGACCCGCCTCCAGGGTGACTTCTCCTCCCCTAGAATATTGCTGGTCATGCTGTCCAGACCCCCTGACCTTTCATATCGCTAGTTTTGCAGTCCAAAATCTCCCCTGACCTTTCCTCCCCAGAATGTCGCCAGTCAGGTACTAGACCTCCTTAAAGAAGAGACAAGGGGGCCAGGGAGCAGCCCCAGAAATCTCCCATACAAGCCCTTGCCCAACCACTCCCTTATGTGTTGGGCCCTCCGAACAATGAGGTTCTGACCTCCATCACCTAATCTTAGGGACAAAGCCTTCAGTGTGTTGACGAGGGAGGCAGTTTTCAAACTAGAGGTAACATCAAGGCATCTGTTAGTGGTGTGTTGGCTCTAGGCCCAGGAAAGCAGCAAGACCAGGCAGGATGACGCCAAGGCTGACATCGGGACAGGCTGGGATGACTAATGACCTCCTACCCTGGCACCAAACGGTCGGTGGAGACCACTCCTTGCATGGCTGGCTTCTTCTGCCTCTGTGTCTTTCTAAATACACGTTGCTTATATTTGAGTCTTGCCTCTGAATTCTTCCTAAGCCAGAACTAAAGTACCAAGGTTGCTGAACCCAAGGTCGGATCGCCAGGGACATTTCTTGGGCCATTTTGCTACCCACAGCTCCCTGACCTATCTTTTGACTTGCTATAACACATTCTAAACATTTTATTTCTGTGTTTATTGTCTTTTTTTCCATCTCACCTGCCCTGAAGGAATATAAGCCCATGAATTTAGGTAACTTTGGCTTGCTTTTTAAATGCTGACATTGTCTAGCATGAAAACAAAGATTGAGGAATGACCGAGGTAACTTTGGTTTGTAATTGTGTACTTTCTAAAATTAAGATACTAGTAATACAGGCTTGTAAAGAGAATTGAATAATTCTAGGAAAAGGACCTGGGAAATAGGTTCTCAGTAAATAACAGGTATAATTATTACCACCAAATACTAAATAATTATCACATGTTTTCAGACAATTTTGATGAAGAATATAATTGTAGCAAAAAAAAAAAAAAAAAAAAATCTAGGCCAAGTATTTTTCAAAACCCTTCTCTGAAATCTGCCCCAGAAGCCCAAGATAAACATTGTTTTAAACATTCAGAAAGACCTCCCTTTTGAGTCTTTCAGTGTAAGTAGTGTTTTATAAAATATATTCATCATTTTGAAATATTGATTAATTGCCCCGATCCCTTAACTTCCCAATTTAGTGTTTTGAAAAATGGTTTCCATTTTTGGCATTTATTTCGCAATATTTTACCTTCCACTGAACTTTCCTTAGAAGTTGTCCTCAGAAGTTTTATGTGATGGAGTTAGCAAGCAAAGTCAATATTTGGCAACACTGGGGCACTGCTTATAAATACACTTTCCAACATCATTTCAGCAATCCACAACAAAAGACGAACGGTGCCAAGCTCTGCGGTTTTATTATGCGCACATAAGTGTGCTGGACCCGCATACAAGCCATAGACACATTTAATGCTTTAAACCGGCAATTTTCAACTGGGCGCTGCGAGAATTTTTACAACACGCAGTACCTGATTATTCAGTCAGGGCCACTGATCTCTTTCTCCTGGGACTGGTCAATTAAATAAATACGTAAAAGAATGACAATAGCCGTCCGGCGTGAGTGAATCAAAAGTATACCTATTTTAGGTCAGATCAGCAAAAAAAAAAAATAACATTTTGGGTGTGCGGCAGAATTGTTGTAATTATTTCGTGCGTGCCAGGAGATGTAAAAGGTTGAAAACCGATGCCTTTAACCCAAGTTAGCCATCTCCGGCAAAGCCCACTGGTGTCCTTCAGCATGTATCAAAGAATGACACAAAGGAAGACTTCAAGGCAACTTCAATGCTCTCATTCATTCCCTGGGTGAGATTTTAAAATGGATTCTTTGTCAGGTAACGCACCAGGATCTGATGACATATATAAGGATCATTTGGTATCTGGAACAATCAATCCTCTCTTGAGGTCTAAAACCAAAAAGCTAAAATTATCTACTGCCCATTCAGGGATTCCACAGGAGTTTATGGTATCTAAGTTTCAGTTCTTATTGCCCAATCCTGACCAATGTATTTGTTATTAATATGCAGATATCCTGAAGACTATAAAAACCTTATGGGTGTGGTTATGTTTTTCCTTTGTTGACTTAATCTTGGTGCACCACATAAAGCTTCACTAAATCTAGCCCCATGATGTCCTCAGATTTATAATGGTGGAATCCATTGTTTTATTCAGAGATGTGATGGTTATTTTATGTGTTCTGGTAAGGTGAAACAGTATTTCTAGGCTAAGGTGAGAAACCATGTCTGCGATTGTCTGTTTCTGGAAGAGATGAGCATTTGTATCAGTAGACCCTGTAAAGAAGATTGTCTGTATGCCTGGGGGTGGGTATCAGACAATCCCTTGACAGCCTGAAGAGAACACAAAGAAGGAGGAATTTGCTCCCTTCCCTTGAGCTGTGACCTCTGTCTTCTGCTGGCTAGTCATTGGAGGTCCTGGTTCTCGGGTATTTGGATGCAGACTAAACTACACCACCAGCCGTGCTGGGTGTCCAGTTTGCACACAGCAGACCATGGGATTCCCCAGCCTTCATAATTTTCAGAGCCAATTTTCATAATAAATCACCTCTTGTAGATCTTATTGGTCTGTTTCTCTAGAGAACGCTGATTAAGCCAGAGAGTCGTTGGCCCCATTCAAATAATTACTTTCAAAATACTGAAATGTGTATGTTGGCCACAAACCTACTTTGATGAAGACCTGAAAACCTCTGACCGTTAAAATGATGGATACGTGTTTAAACCCGCATTCCTTTATGCAGGCAATTATCTATGAGTTCTTTACGTTCACATCTCGGTGGGAATATTTTGAATGAATCCACTATGGGACACACTCCCTTCTCTGTCCTGGAAAGCCAGTATCAGTAGTTCAAATACTTAAATGAACACCAGTATCACTTTAGAGATCTTTAAAATTGAGTCTTGGGAATCTTTTAGTTCCACTGAATCGGAAAGAGCTCTGAGATTGAAGTCCAGAAAATTGATATTTCAAACGAGGAAAAAGTAAAAGCAACTTCCCAAACTGAAATGCAAATTAAAATTACTATATAATAGTTATATACCCACCAAAGTGGCTTAAATGAAAGAGATAGGACATGACAAGTGCTGACAAAGATGTGGAACAAATAAGACATTCATACTGACAGAGAGAAATTTGACACAATCACTTTAGGAAACTATTTTGCTATGTCTGCTACAATTGATGTGATGCATGCACTCTAACTCAATTCTACATGAGAGAATATATATGTAGCCAGAATGTGTACATATGTCCACTTAAAGACATATGTATGAGACTGGTCAGACATATGAACATAGTCTAAAACGAAAAACTACTAAAATACTCATCCACATCCATCCATACATACTTATGGCATATTTCATAAAAAAGAGAGCATACCTCAATGAGAATGAGAGAGTTACTATTACAGGAACAATATGAATGCATCAAACATAATACAGAGTGAAATGGGCCAATTACAGAAGAATTCATTTTGTTTGATCTCATTTATGTGAAGTTTAAAAAATACAAAAACAACCTGTTAGAAGTCAGAATAGTGACTATTGGTTATGACAGAAAGTGGGGTGGGGTGGAGGTTTCCATATGCTGGAAATGCTCTGATCCTGACCTGATAATGGAATAAGTTAACGTGCTAGATTTCTGAAAATTCATCAAACTGCGCACTTAAGATTTGTGTACTTTTGCGTATATGTTAAATTTCGGTAAGACACTTAAAAAAGAAAACGAAACAAAACACATCCCATGTCATTCCACTGATCAATCAATGTATTTGTCTAGTTTAAAATTTTTCCAGATCACTAAACTAACTTAAATATTTCCCAGACCCCTGTTCCACCTTAGAATGCAAATCCTTTCTGCCACATATAAAAATCTAGCTGGAAGCCCTGGCTGGTAGCACAGTGGATAAGGCACCGGCCTGCGAACCCAAAGGTCGGAGGTTCGATTCCCCTGCCGGGGCACATAACCAGATTGCAAACCAGGTCTCCAGTCGGGTCTGTGGCTGGAGGCAGGTGAAAGGCAACCGTACATTGATGTCTCTCTCCCTCTCTCCCTTCTCCTCTTTCTAAAATAATGAAATAAAATCTTAAAAAAAAAATGTTTTAAAAAAATGGCCATAAAAATCTAGCTGGGACAGTAATTTTTGTGAGGCAGGGGAAAGGTTGCTGATAGAACCCTTAGTCTGAGAATCTGGATTTGGAAATACAATCATTACCCACTTTTCTCAAACCTTAGTAGGTTTGGAATAAATTCCAAGGATTTACTTATTGACCAACACTTAACATAATTTTGATGCAGGTAGTCTATATATAGGTCACACTTGCAGAGAAACTGCCTTTAAGAGAAAGAATGCACCTTGGGTGTTGGTTATCTGGGCACTGGTAGCCCACTGCCTCAGGGCACACTGACAGTGGAAATGTTTTACCTGCCATCTCTGAAACCCTTATCTTGCAAAGTGCCTGGCTTTGTGTAAACTTGAGCCTTTGCCTTTCTGTGGCATCTAAAAATAGCCTTTGCATAGTTGATACTTCTGAAATCACCAGGTAGGAGCTGGTAGGATTCCAAGAGATTAGAAAGAGGTGCTTTAGATTTAAAAGACCCATTAGCAGCCCCCTAGGTACCATGCACTCTTTGTAAGGGAAACACTCATTATGTGTAATACATGGTCCCTGTCTCCACATATATATATATATATATATATATATATATATATATATATATATATGGAGAATCTCTTTCATGCTCTTTACTCTGAGTTAGAACCATTTACTTGCTAAAACCCAGAGAGTCTTAGGCTAATGTCAATCACATGGCATCTTCCCACTCACTCAGTTCATGGTTCCAGGTGTGTTTTGTCTCTTGCCAGTCAGAGCTACTCAGAAAATTGGAGGAAGCCAACTGTAGTGAATGCTAACCTAGGCCAGATTAAGAAAATAATGTCATGAAGCCATCCCTGAATGCATGTATTCACACATACAGCCGTATACACAATTATTCCTTCTTTTGGAAGATCTGTGCAAATAATTGCTTCACTTTTTTAGCACCTATAAGTCCATTACTGAGAAGTACTTGTGCTTGACAAAGATTCAGATGTAGAATAGGGTAGCTGATAAACAGGGAAGTCAAGGGTGATGTGCTCAGCTTCACAAAGGCATTCCTGCTATGTTGTGAAGATGATTTTTTCTTCCCTCCATCTTTCCCTCCCTCTAACTCTTTCCTGCCTTCCTCCTTTCCTCCATTCCTTCCTTTTCCATTTAAAAATATATGATTCCCTTAATACAAAAATTACATGTATTTATTGTAGGAATTTTGGAAAATATAGCAAAGCACAGAGAAGAGAATGAAAATCATTAATAATGCAACCAACCATAGAGAATATATTAACTTTTCCTCTTTTAATCATTTTTGTAGGTATACATGTGCACACACAAACATACTCTATATAATTAAAATTTTATATTTTATAATGAAATGATTATGGTATATATACTGCTTTGTGACATGATTTTCCACATAATCATATGTAATTAAATACTTTATGAACCCAATTCAAATCGTTGACACTCCAACAATGGCTTAAATTGCCTGTCTTTGTTCCACATTAGACTACTGTCCTACATGCTGTAAAAACTTTCAGGAAAAAGAGAGAGAGGAGGAAAGAAGGAAGGTAGATAGGAAAGAAAAAAACAAAAAAAAACACCACAATGTGAATGGTGAAGATTTCACTACAATTTAGTAACTTTCAGAATAGCTCATTTGACTAAATTCTAATTCTAAAGCATTTTCTTCCATTGAATTGCAATGATTTGAAATAAGATCTACTCTATAACATAGTTAACCTATGCCATAAATGACTAATTCAAAAGAGAGAAAATTCCTTTTTCTTTTCCCCACCCATACAATTAACAAATTGACAAGGATGCTGAATAGTAAAGGACAGAATAAACCAGAAAGATTGTAGATCCCACAGTAAAATGCTTGAAAATACTGAGCATTACAAATAACTTTGTCAATTTATCTGATCTCTAACTTTACATTTGAAATGGAAAGTTATTTGATAATCCTTGCATATTCAATATTGAAAGAATGTTAACTGATAGAGTTCACAATCTTAACCTACAGACCAAACTGAGTAGAGTTGGTAAGTTTTTACAAGCATTCTTATTTTTTTTTTTTAATATTTTATTCATTATTTTTAGAGAGAAGGGCAGAGAGGGAGGAAGAAAGGGAGAGAAACATCAATGCATGGCTGCCTTTCACCTGCCTCTAGCTTTGGACCTGGCTGGAGACCTGGCTTGCAACCCGGCTATGTGCCCTGACTGGGGATCAAACCAGCAACCCTTGGGTTCACAGGCTGGTGCCTATCCACTGAGCCACACCAGCCAGGATGGCATTCTTATTCTTTTGTTTAGGAATATTTGTCTTCGCTGCTAACAATCTCCTAGTTGGACACAAATTTTGACAATTAAGTATTGCACATGTATACATTTTCACTTTTAGAATAATCTACACACAATTTCTAGCTTTGGGAGAAGAAAAGAGATTTCAAAATAAATTAATTCTAGAGGCATCCACCAAATTCCATTTCCAAAGAAAGTATATAAATGGAATAAATGTGCACAAAACAATTTGCCTAGAGCAGTGACACTTCAACAGTTGGTGATTCATTCAAAGTTTACATTCATATATGAATATGAAGAATTATTTTAATGACAATTTTGATATTACTTTAAATTAAAAAAAAAAAAAACAAATTTAAGGACAGGGGTGTTTATGTCATAGTCCTAAAAAGGTGTTTGAGATGGCTTTTAACATATAATATATATTTACTCTAATGAACCTATGGTTAATACATGTGTATATGCATGTATGTATGTAAGGGGCATGCAATATGCCACTCCTTTAATTGCCATCAGTTTATGACTTGTGACTAATCAACACATGAAGTATGATAATATGATATTTTCTTTACATGGATTATTCCTTTGTTTTTTTTTGTTTTTTGTTTTTTGTTTTTTTTGGCCTTACCAATAAATTCTTTCTGCAATGCCTCCACAGAGAAAGCTCTTCCCATTCTCATTCCACCTAAACCAATCTGTCTTATTCCATTCACATTCAAATTGATTTTCTTAACAAAAACAACAATTTTTTAAATTATTCAAGCCTTATTATGAATATATGTTTAGCCATTTACAAAAAAGAGAACAGTATGCAATGCTTTTAAAACCTAAACACTAATTATTGGAATGTGTGTGGTGTATGTGAATCTTTGTGTGTATTTTTTAAAGGTGGATGGTTGGTAGGCTTTATAAACACAAAAAGAGTTGCAATAACTTTAAAAATAAGTTGTTTTACACACACACACACACAATTCCATCATGAGCTTCCCACAACTTCGTATATTGAACAAATGCAATAAACAATTAACATGATATCAAAGCATTTAGCAAATATAGTGAGAAAATGCTCAGTCAAAATAGGCCTCTGATGATAAATTATTGAATTTTTTTTGTATTTTAAGTATAAGGTGGAAAAGTAGTTTCCTCACTGAAAGTGGAAAATGCCATGCAAAGAAGTGAGTCACAACTTGGAGTAAACCTGGAAAGGACTGAATAGGATTCAGGGAAAGATGTGTAGAAAGAAGCAAAAAGAGAAGGAAAAAAAGAAACCACGCCGAATGAAAATCAAAATGAGTTTGATGGCTTTAATTAAATTTAAAGGAAGTAGTGGGAGGAGGGAAGGAAAACTTCAATACTGAGAAAGTGACAGAACTTAATCCTATCAACATCTCATTTGCATACCCATAGTAAAAAATAACAATGGCATTTTTGTGACCAAAAATATATGCAAAGCAGTCATTGTGATTGTTCAGTAGCTATTTTTGAAATGGAAATTTCCTTACAATTTGAAACAGCTCCTTCTTGAAAACTCCAAAAGGCATCAGCGGTGCTTTGGACTGCAGAATCTTTTTTCAATGTGGTATGCTGGATTTCACCACAGTATTCCTATAGAGGCAAAATTAACCCCTGTCTGTAGAAAATTGATAGATTTTTTTCTATGTGTTTGAGATTGCTATAAACATCTGAAATGACTGATTAAAAAAAAAAAACTGCATTAGTGCAGTGAAACAACTAAGTTTGCTGTTTACGGTAATAAAAATATCTTTGCAAGTACTGGGAAAAAAAACAAATTATACCTCATGTAGAAAAACTAAGTAATTTTATTATCAGTACCCTCAAACGTGCAAACATCTGATCGTTTATTAGTTGTGATTTCCTTCATGATGCTTGCATAAAGTCACATTTCTGCCACTGATAGCGTGCTTATATTCAGCACTAACATTTTAATAAGAAAAAAAGTTAAATATCAAAGTAATAGATGAACAGTGTTCTAAAAGCCAATTTCATTAAATACCATCAGTATTAATCTTTCTAAATCTTAATTACAGCTTTTTGACATATTACCCCCATTTGACCTTTTCTGCTCAATTCCCGTAATGAAGTGTAGGACGGACAGGGATACCAGCCTACGTAAATCTCAAGGAATGCATTTTAATGCAACTGAGAAAATGGGGATGGTGACCCAAATTATTATTTTTTTCAGCAGTCAACGAGACCATAGTTTCCGAAGTGATCAACCAACTTCAATCTTTTTCAGGATTAATATAACCAAAATGAGATGCCCTTTAGTCAGAGCAGATAAAAGGTCTAAAACCTGGGGTCATTACAAAAAAAAAAAAAAAAAAAAAAATTACTGCTAAAGAACAAAAATTCTTGTACTAGATACACCCAGTGAAATTTGAAAACAATTAGTAATGGCAGGTTATAATCAGACAACTTGAAGTTTGGTTGAAAATAGAAGGGACTGGCAGCTTCAGGATTAAAAAAGTAATGATCTTACTATTAAGCCACATTTACACCGGTCAATAGCTCAAAAGCATCTTTATTTTGTTAAATCCACTGAATAAGCACAAACAAAATCCTTCCAACAAGTGGGCCTAAGAAAATACTTTTTCTCTGGGACCCTATGAAGACTCCTTTCTACCAGCCACCGGAAAATTGAATAGCAATTTGTTTAATACAATAAGCTTTTCCCATGGTTATTTTTCCCTTTCTCTTGATATCTTCCTCCATTTTATATCTTGTAAGTGTGATTTAGTTTATTTCTTTTTCTTTTAAAATCTTGGCATATTTTTCCTTTTCCTTGACCCCACCCTTCCATTTTTCTAGTCCTGGTATATATCATCTTCTTGCCCTTACATCTACTGGTCTGTCCCAACTTTCAGTTTTTGTTTTTGTTTTTCCAGCAGTAAACTGAATGGAAATTGGAGAGAATTTTAAAAGCCCAATAATTAACAGCATAAGTCTCAATAACATAGGAATATATTATTGGAATAATAACTATAGAAATAAATATAGAATATATAATACTTCCTCTAAAATCTGCATTTAAATTTTAAATGTGGGGTGGACACTCTGGAGTAATAGATTGCCACTATGGTCCAGGTCATCATAATGTCACAGCTCTAGAGCACCTACATAAGATATTTTTAAAAATGACCCACAGAGTCTATAGATGATTGGGAGGAAGCCTATGATTCCAGGTGTCTGAAATTGGGTATAAAATTGGGATATTTAGAAGATGCTTATGACAGTGCCTTTTAAATAAAAGTGTGATTAATGGCCTTGTTATGTAGGCAAAACAGGCAAAGAAGTTTTACCAATGAAGACAGCAAAATTCTGCAATGTCTGGAGTTTGAAACTTGCCACATTGTTTCCTGCCAATCTGCTCTAAGAACACCAAAGAGTAATAAAAAAGCATTGTGTTGGAGAAGTGATTTTCTTCACTTTGCAACATCAAATCAGACTGCTCCTGATCAGCTGTCGACTCAGAAACTAACGAGGTAAGTAAGATATAAAGGACAATGAGAAAGTAATTCATCATAATTTGAAAATTCTGTAATCTGGAAAGCCACCCCACTTGCTACTTTAAAATCGTATTGGTATCCCCAATGTGTGACATAGTTGTTCGGCCTTTCTGTCTTTCTTAGCTAAGTTATCCCATTGTCTTTTTTAAAGGGAGACCTTCTGTAGATAATACAATGAACATTATGAACTTTAATAGAAAGCTTTGTTATATTGCTGAAGCGACCATTATGTATTGAGGCTTATCTTGTGTTAGCAAACATTGTGCAAAAGCTTGGTAAATATTATCACATTTGATTATAGCTCTAAGATGAGGGAGAATTTTACTATTCACTTTTCTACTTGACTTGAAGAGCACATGTTGATATTAATTCCCCAAGTCACATGGTTCCGAAGGGACAGTCAAAACCTGAACCTGCGTCTGCTGGGATCCACCGTCCCTGTGGTTAAGCGCACCACCCCACTCGACTGACTTTCCTGCTATTTTAGGGTGGTTTCTTTCTGGCCGGGACCCAGTCTCCATGAAACATGCACTTGGGGTCACTGAACTGCCCGCTCGGTCGCCTGTCCTGCAGAGAGGACCGTTTCTAGAGACAGGGATCTTTGAAGAAGCAGGCAGAGCTGCGAATGAGTTTCAGAAAATTTCCCGAGATCCACTGGGATGAAAAGCACAGGAGGCAATTTTCCATGAGCGCCCGCAGTCCAAATGCTTCTTGTTAGGTCTGATACGGAGCACTGTTTCCATCATGCACATGAATAAGGCAATTTTCTTGGAAACATACAGGGGACTGCTTGCAGGGCCTATTCAACTCGGTTTCCACAGGAATACAGAAGTTGGGTGCCCTGCGCAGGACGGGACCCCTTCCTCAGCAGAGCCCCCAGCTAGCAGTTGCATTGGTGACCTTTGACAGATGTATTTTTATAACTTCCCTTAAATGTGCAATGTGGAGCAAACAACCTTCCTGCTCTAAGTTCTCGATGGTTCCTGTGCTCATGTCACGCTCGTCATGTTGCATTAGATGTTGTATGTAGGAGGAACTTGGGGGGCTGCATCCTAATGAGGCACGCCAGGGAGAGCATTCAAAAGGAGGAAGTGACCAGTGGAATGCAAAGTGCCAGCACCTTGAAATGACAGACAAATAAATGATTCTCATGGACCTACCATCCAACCACCTGAAGATGCTGAGAGGGGTTTTGATTGCATTCTAAACACGTTTACAGGGCGTCTGGAAGGCACTTTATTAAGCACGGAGCGTGTGTGAAGATGAACTCAACATGATCCTTGCCCTCTGAGCACTGATAATCAAGAGGAAGAGAGAGACATGTACACCAAAAAGGGCGAGTAATTATTACACAGTGTTGTGGAGCATGGATTTGGGTTCAGAGAAAATTGGAGTAGTATCCTAGGTCTGCTATTTCTCAGCTACCAGACCGCCATCAAGTTATTCATCCTCTCTCAACCTGAGCTTTCTTACCTAGAAGTTATAATATTACTGGCAGGGTTGTTTTGACAAAGACTGAACACAGTTGTCTGCTTCATCATGATCACTCTATAAACTTGTAATAATGTTGGTGTAAGTGCTGTGAGTGTGGTGGGAACGAGCACTAATCTTTTGGTAGATTAGGGAAGTTGCATGGATTAGATGGTAGTGAAATAGGACTAAAAGCGTAGGGAGGATTTGGGGAGACATAAATAATACTGATGATGAAATGACAAAAGGGAAAGTAAGTCATAGAAGTAAATGTGAAGGATGTATTCATAAAGGAGTAAAGTAGTCTAATTTGAGCAGGGTATGGTACTGTGTGACAACCCTTGGTCCTATCTTCTGAGTCGTGACCAGTTAATGGAGGACTATGTACATATAAGCACTGTATTATTTTCTTAAACTAGCTGGTGTTTGTGGAGTGGACATTTTGCAGGATGTTAATGACAATATGGCTGAAGTAGGATCTGTCAGCAATGGGAATAAGGCTAGATTAAATAAAGTTAGTAGATGTTTTAGCTACAGGATTTCACATAGCTTTTAAAAAGCCAATGTGCACTGGATTGGGGGTGTAATAATACCTTATTTTACCATACTATGAAGTACATACTATGTAGTATATCAACTTAGGGAAATCATTTGAAAAATACTCTTCCAAGGACAATGGCAACACTTTAAGAGACTTTGGACTCAACAGTGGCATTTGTTTGGTTTCACATTTAACAAACTTACTGAGCAATCTTCAAATCATTGGTGTGTAAAAATGAAATCGTCTTCTTTTTCTGCAACTGTTGATTTCAACCCTGTCTGTCACTCCCGCTATCTGGCTCCTTTACAATATTTTGGGTAGGTTCTGCACCATTGTGGATTAATTTTGATATAACAACTTCAAGCTGCCCCATTTAAAATCCTGATCTCTTAACTGATTCAAATATGGCCCCTTCTCCTTCTTGTCCCACCAGAGCATTACATATGTTTGTGTATATGTGTGGATACATTGTGTGCTTTGATTTTGGTCACTGAAAGACCATGCTAGAGCTGTCCTCTTGTCTTCTGGGATTTACTGTTATTTGAACATGAACACTTCTTTAAAAAAATAAATTTCAAATGAGAGACTAATGATCTGCGGACCGCAGAAAAATAACACTACGGACATAAATATGGATATTTAGACTTCACGTGAAATGGCCACTAAAAGCTAAGGGCACCTTTCCATAATGCACCTCTCACTCACGGGTAGCTGCGTGGAAGAAAAGCTTGTTTTAATGTGAGCAGAGTATCTCACACTCTGCAGACACGCAATCAATAATTGTGGGATGAATGCTGAAAGCCTATTTTTCTGCTTCTACTGGTAGACAAGTGTTCTTGTTTTTATTTTGTTCCCAGTTATTTCATCGTTGTGTATTTTTCCTGCCCGACATCCAATTCCAGCTTTGTCAATAAGAGCATACAGATTTGGCTGGGGGAACTGTCTTTGTAGGAGTTGGTGGGCATCACACAGGAGCCTCAATCTTGCTTTGGCCAGGTAGCTCAGTTGGTTCGAGCATCATCCCCATATGCCAATGTTGCAGGTTTCATCTATGGTTAGGACACAGACACATACAAGAAGCAACTAGCGAATGCATAAATTAGTAGAACAACAAATGGAAGTTTCTCTCTTTTTCTCAAATAAAATAAAATAAAATAAAATAACATAAGAAAAAGAGCCCTAATTTTACTGGCCAGAGGAAAAACATACAACCAAAGACCGGTCACACCCTGTTTCCTTGATGTGTGAAATCTGAGCAAAGTGACACAAACGAGGGATATTAGAGGAGTCCATCCTCTCGAGGCTGCAGTCCTTCAAGAGCAACCCATGGGGTCCTGCTTTCTAGAGATGTCAGCTTCATCCTGGTGCCTCTGCTTTCTGGTGCTCCATTGCATGGCATTTTCTAGCTCTTTTGATTTTACCTCCTGGTGACCAACAAAATAAAATAACCAACAAAGCCGCATTGTTTTATTCCCCATGTCCTCGCATGCAAAAGAAGCCTAAATGGAAGCATTGCTGAAGAAGAGTATTTAGAATACCTCAGAGGCTGTAAGAGTTTTGAAGGACCTTGCTTTACCCCTTCAGTCAGAGTTCTACACTGTTCTCCAGAGGATTCCTGCTGCCCTGTCACTCTAACCATCCCCAGATGGGGAGGCCAGTCTCCCTGGGGAGGCCTGGCATTTGTCAGCCCTGTCCCAGCGCTGCCACCTGAAATGCAGGTACCCTGTTACTGAGTGTCCATGTTGCATTTTCAGTGCGCACATCCTCAACAAACTTACTGAAATGAAATTCTGATGCTTTATTAATACACTGTGTGGCTTTCCTTGAGAGAGGGTTGCAGAGTAATAGTGGGAAACCACTAACCCCTGTTCCTCAATCTAGAGCCAGGTCAGAGGACAATTGCCTAAGCACTCCTTGTAATGTGACAACCCCTTGGTCCTATCTTCTGTGGGCAGTTGCCGAAGAAACAGAATGAGATTTGGACCCCTTTAGAAAATGAAGCACAGATGGTTTTTCTTAAAAATGATTTCTGTTGTCTTTCTGTCTAGCATCTCAGCAAAGAAGGTGGGAAAAGACACATGGGCTCCTTGGAAGTTAGAGGTGAGCACAGAGGCATTTTCAACGACAACTTGAACAGGTATTGTGATTGGCAAGTTCAGGTGATACAGAACCCACCTAGGAACTCTTCCTCCTATACTTGTTCCCCTGAGTTAGTTACCAGAGCCACACAATTATAGCAGCTTATTACTTTAGTGGCCTTAAAGTCTCTTGGTCCAAATTTCTACCGATGCATCCTACAGCCTGCCTATTAAATGGTCAGCTGCCCGCCATCCCATCTTCCCTTGCATAACTCCAATGGTGGGGATCATCCATCTACACCAGGCAGCTCATTTCACTTCTTGATGGGTCTATTTTTTAACTCTCGCCTTTAATTTTTAAACCCTTTGTAATTCTCACTCTCTGAAGGAACACAGAACTCTCTGAACTATGTAAACCTATTTCAGAGTAGACTCAAACAAAATCTACTAGTTTCTGTAGAAAGCCTAAATGTAAGTTCCTAATAGCCCAAATAAACTAATTAGGAATTGCAATTTAATTAAACATTAATTACACACCATTTTCTTTTTAATTAGTGTCATTTAAGGTGAACTGTGACTACAAATTTGTTTCTATTGATTGTGATGGTAATAAACCCTGACTTAGAGTAATAGCTTTTTTTCATTTCTTTTTTTCAACACTGCTCAATGGATTAGTGGTTTTATATTTCTTACCTCTTTTCCTAGGGTATTGTACCAAGTGGATTAGAACTTCAAATGCTACAAAGCTACAAAAGTGTTTTACTGTAAAATTCAAGACCTGGATAATTATCACCTAAATTTTTCAATAATTTTTTGATGTTGAGTTGGAACCTTGAGCCATAATATTTTTTTTAAAGAGAATTAAAAAAAAAAAAAAATGTTTTCAGTGGATATAAAATAGTCTTCAATACTTCATCTATTGATTTTCCTCAGATGTTGAAACCTCAGTGTGACTTAAATTTTATGAAATGGGGTCACTGACATCTGAAAAAGTACAACAAAAAATATATACTGAACATCCTGTGGACTGAAACACATAATTGCCTAATGAAAAGGTTATCCACTGTGTTAAGTCCATCACTGGTTGAAAATTTCTATTACTTCTAAGAGAACAGATTTTGCCATATCTTCAAAGAGCTCACATTTTATGTTGACTGGAATTTGTCCATGGGTATTACTATGTTCCATTACCAGCTTATGGTATCTTATTTATAAAGTTAATTTACATGCAAAGATTTCTGTATCCTTTGTGCTACCTTAAATTCACCACAGTGCATTTATATTTCTTTTTTAAAATTACTTCTTGGGTCACAGCTATTCAAACACAAAACTTTTGAAACAAAAGAAGTGAATTTAAATGGTTTTTCTAATAAACTGATTTTAATTTAACTACCAGGTCCATAATCTCTTTCAAAAAATACCCCTTTCTAGCAGAATATAGTCACAGTACAGATAATTCTGGTTACCATACAAAGCCCATCTATTTTTAAGAAAGATTTTTAAAAATATGATTTAAAATAAAACCACAACAACTTTTAGAAGGGCCTATGGAACATTTTGCAAGGGCTGATTTTCATCACGATGAAAAACTGATGTTTTTACAAAGAAAAGAGAAGGTTCAGAGCTAAGTAGAATATTGTGATCTGGAGTCAGCTTGATTGAGCAAGCAGTTACCCAACACTTCCCACTTTCTTCCTGCTGCAATGAATTACAGGTATTACCTATCCAATGTATTCTAATGTACTGTAAATAGCAAGATAACTCAGAAAGTACAATCCATCCATTTCAATGAGTATTTTGTGGTGTGTGTATGTGTGTATGTGTGTGTGTGTTACTTTATTGAAAAGCCACTTTAATTCAAGGGCACTATGCCAAAGAAAAATTCTGCATCCTAGTGATTTCTTCCATCTAAGTAAAGTTTTAGATGTTGCCAAGTGGATGGAATATAATTGATGTATTTACTGGAGTAAAAACCAATAAACAGGTTTTCAATTTAACTGAAAATTAGATTGTTTAATAGGAAGATTTTTTGTTTATCTAGTTCTTTGGAATTTTATTTTTTGCAAGAAGAATATCAGCAAAATACAATCAATTTGGAAACAAGTGTTAAGACTTGAGGATCAAAAACTGTCATTAGTTTTTAAGGTGATTTTTAATTGTACGATACACCTCACAAACTCAAAACAGTTTAAAAAATCCAAATGTGATTAATAAAAATGAAGCTCTCCAAAAAAAAAAAAAAATGAACAAACAAAACTGAAACAGATTCATAGACATGGGGAACAGATTAGTGGTTTCTGGGGGTGGGGGGGGGGGTTGAGGGACTAGGTGAATAAGGTGAAGAAATTAAGAAGGACCAATTAGTAATGTCATCATGGGTATGTAAAATATAGCATAGGGAATGCAGTCAATAACATTATAATAACTATGTATGGTACCAGGTGGGTACTGGAAATATTGGTGGGTACACTTTGCAAAGTATATGATTGTCTAATCACTATGCTATATACCGGAAAGTAACACAAAGATAATATTACATGTAGAGCAAAATTGAAAAAAAAATATTTGTTAAAAAATGTTTTCTGGTGTGTTATATTTTCATATTGGTAATTATTCTCAAAACTCACATGAAAAGACAAAGTTTTCCAGCAATTACAATTTTTTAATTAAAGTCAAACCTGCATTGATTGTTTGGGTAAGTTTAGAAAAGTATGTGAAGGACGGGGAAGGCTAAGGAATGAACTGTTTCTTTTAAAGTGCACTGATCGTACCAAAATAGTTAGATTTTTAAACACTGAATATGTAACATTTACAGGAATCATTTGAAGTTATCCTATTGCATTTTTTGTTTAATAATCTGGAGTCTGAAAGGGAGACTAGGAATGCCAGTTTGGTTTCTCTCTAAATAATTCACGTAACATGCCTGAAAAACAGGAGCACAACTCTAGTGTCAGATGACTTGATATGCCTGGTTTAGACCTTATCCAAATGGAAGGGATGTGACACTGAATAGAAGTGTAATTAGAAACCCACTACCGAATGGTAAAACATACGTTAGGCCCTTCGAATCCTGAAAGATATCCTTTCCTGGACTGAATGTTGGCCGGAGATATTTCGGGTTATTTTAGCACATATAGCTCTCTAAGGTGCCATGATTAAAATTTCAGATACTCCCTTCATTTATAACAGAATGCTCTACAGCCATAAAACACAGGAGGCCTGAATATAGTACTTGTGACCTGCTACCAACTTAAGTAGCAGGTAACTCTACGCTTCTCTACTGTATTAGAAAACATCTCTTACTGGTGTTGAAAAACACTGAATTAACAAGATAGAGAAAGTTGTCTGTAGTTGCAGCACCAGGAAGCACATCAGGAATTTATTCGATTTGGGTTTATCAGTGCATAGCAATTCATGATGTTTGACTTAAAGGCAAAAAGAGCAGAACGTTTTGAATAATAGCTTGAATTGGATGATTAGCTAAGGGGATGCAACGTTTAATAGCCAAAATAAATTACTGTAATTATTTTATTACCTATGCTAACTGATTCCATTGTTTTTATTGAAATAACAGCTACCCAAGGAGGGGAGCAGAGCTGCAGTTAACCTCAGTGTGGTCTTGTGCTCTTCCACAGCAATCAAAACCCATGAAAAACAGCCGTCCTTGATAATGCCCTTAATGTCTGCATTTCAGCACTGGAAGAAAATACCCTGCCCATGGGCAAGCACCTGGAATTATCTGGAAGCTTCTGGACAGAAGAGAAAGCCTCTTAAAGACAATGTGGCTATTTTTAGAGACCTAATCTCCTATGTTGGTACACCTTTACTGGTTCATATGTTTCTTCTTTTCTATTGTATTCTCTTGGAAAGGCCTTCTTGAGATTCTGATACACCTTCCTTCTAGAAAAAGGCGAACATGTACGAGCTTTCTTGCACAAGAGTTTCTCAGAACAGTAGGAAGGAGATGGGATAAGTCAGGGTGCCAGAGGGTGTGTGGAGCCATGGGGTAAAATATTACACATTCCACCCTGGCTGGTGTGGCTCAGTGGACTATGCCCGCCTGTGAACCAAAGGGTCACCAGTTTGATTCCCAGTCGGGGCACAGGCCTGGGTTGCAGGTCAGGTACCTAGTTGGGGGCATGAGAGGCAACCACACATTGCTGTTACTCTCTCTTTCTCCCTGTCCCTCTATCTATAAATCAATCAATAAATAACATATTTTCAAAATATATTATGCATTCCTGGAAAATAAGTTTCACTTGAAGATTCAATAAAAATCTTTATAAAAGAAAAATGGATTCACAGGATTTACATCAACTTTCCCACACATGGTTAAAAGGTGATTTCAAAATAAATTGAACTTGTACCAGACCACCTCCCTCCCTCCTGTTCCCCTCAGCCCTCTCATTCCTTCCCCCACCCTCTGGCTTTAGGGAGGTTGCATAGAAGGAATGGAGAAATGTTCCTAACCTACTTCTTCAGTTTTTTCCAATGTTCCACCCCTTCATATGAGAACACAAAATAATTGTTTTGCCAGTATGAGATGTAAGGGCCCAGAAATAGAAAAGAAAATCAAAGAAAAGAGACAGAATCTTCTTTAGGTAAGAACACTGGAAGCAAATTATAGAGTAATTCTTTCCTTCTCATTTTTTTTTTTTTTTTTTTAAGAGGGAGGAAAAGAGACATCAATTTGTTGTTTCACTTATTTACTCATTCATTGGTTAATTCTTGTATGTGCCCTGGCCAGGGATTGAACCTGCAACCTTGACATATTGGAACACAGAGAAGCAATCCTTTCAATTCAAATCTGAAAGTTTCTGACCAAACTCTTCTTTTTTTTTTCTATTAGTGAAGTAAGGTTGGCACTTACATTTTTCCATTCAAATATGCCATGTTTCTTAGGTAAATATTTTCTTTTCCTTTTCTTTTTCCTTTTGCGGGACAGTAAGAGAGGGAGAACTAGAAGGATAAGATATCAATGTGAGAAACATTGACTTGTTACCTATTGTACATGCTCTGCCTGGGGGCTTAACCTGCAACCTAGGCACGTGCCCTGACCAGGAATCGAACCAGTGACCATTCCGTTTGCAGGATGACATCCAATCCACTCAGCGACACCAGTCATGGCTCAACTATAAAATTTAGTTTGGAAAAATAGTCTGAGGTTCAGTGTTAGAATGGTCTCCATCAAGCCCTTGCTACGGGTTCACCTTTCACTCTTCACTCTCTACTCACTTATTAAATATGCTTTTCCTAAATACCAACTTAATGAAGAGACTGCTAGGCTCTGGGGATGCAAAGCAGGCTGCCTTCAAGGAGTCCACAGTATAGAGGCAAACAAATAAACAGCTACAGTAATGCAATTACCCAGCTGATTTCAGAAGCCAGTGTTAAACACATCAGAGAGCTGTTCTCAGTGCAATTGGTACCTGTCTTTGGGGCATTGCTTGAAGGAAGCTGGGACACATTCTTTACATAAAAGACAAAAAAATAAAAATAAAAAAATAAAAAATCCAAGCAATGCCTCTCAACTGTTTGCCAAAGGGTCTCCAGTTCACCTGAGCATTATTGTATCAAATAATATTAGAACACAGGCCTTTGTTAAGTATGTTAACTGCAGCATCAATACATTATAAAATGAATCAGTGGCTCTCGAGTTAACATGTTAAGCACCATGGCAACTAGCAAGGGTTTGAGTCAATGGAACATAGTACAATCTTGGAGGGGGCTTGAGGTTCTCAGATGCTCTTGTTTAACTTGAAACATTGTTACACTTTCCTTCCATGCACCCCACCGCCCCCAAAGCACCCCCCAACATAAGTATCACCTATTTAGTTGAGCCTCCCTTGACAGCTCTATTGAAAATACAATATTAGTCTCTATTTCACACTTATTTCCTTTATAGCAATACATCCGCTGATAATGGCAGTCACTTATTTACTTGGTTTTGTTGCTCCCTCACTAGATTTTAAATATAGTCACATGGTCACATTCTCTTTTTTTTTTTTTTAAGTGATTTTTTGGACCCTGAATCGCTCGCTACCTGCTCAATAACTGGTCAATGAGTGATTCAATATATCAGCAGAAAGGTGAATAAATGAGCAGAATCTCAAGTTGGAGATCTGCTAGCCCCCATATTTCAAAAATGAGAAGTTTTGGGGTGGTTTGAAACAAAGAATAAGGAACTAGAGTTGGCAATGGCTTCTGGCCTCGCCTACTTCCTCACAAGCAATAAGTAACAGGGTGAACTTGAAACTTCTATTTCAGATTTCTTCCTCATGCTCTTCCAGGCTTCTGCATTTTTGTTATGGAATGAACAATGACTTGGAATATTTTGGAATATCTTTTGTATTGAGATATTTTGTCTCTCCTTTCCCTCCAGAATAGGTGGTATTTTTTTAACTTAATGTTAATAGTTTTTATTGTCATTCTGTTGAAGTTGTCCCAGTTTTTTTCCTTCACCCTCCTCTGCCCATCGCCCTCCTCTGCCCATCCCACCCCTAGTTCCCTACACTGTTGCCCATGTCCATGGGTCATTCATACATGTTCTTTGACTATTAATATTATTGCGATATCTATCCAGTCTCTTCATGCTGAATTCAGTCATTAAGATGCTCAACTGAAGGAGCATAGTATTAAGAATAAAGGTGTTAGAGGCAAACTCACTTCTCTTATTTCTATTGATAATACTGTCCTCCAGCACTCACATAGGGAACAGGTTTTGATGATTCTGGGAGCGGACAGAACCAGGAGTCCTTGAAATGAGAGATGGCATTGTTTCTCAAGATTTCTTATTTCTCTTTCTTAGTTCCCCTTTGCAGAAAGTGTCTAGGTATTCTGATAGTTCTATCAATCCAAACTGCTAAATGTTCAATATGTCAAAAACCCCTGAAGACCAAAGCTGCTAAAAAGATAGGTACTGTCATATTATTAAACTTCTTCGCTTTCATAGTCAGATGCAAGTCGTCTTTTTTTTTTTCATTTTACAGAGAATAAACATTTTCTAAAATGATAATATCATATTAATTGGGAGGATTCAGGAAAAAATGAGATTGAGCATATAATCAGAAGTACAAACATGTCTTGGGAAAACAGTCCTTGTATGTACTTTCTATGCAGTGGGGATGACTTGGAGAGAATTTCATGTTATCCAGTTAGAATTCATGAACGAAGCATGATGCATGTGTGTGATGCTCACAAAGTTCAATCAATAAATAGCTACCACTTGTTAAGCCTGAAGCTAGATATATGTTATACGTATTGTTTTCATTCATAGGGCAGTCCTCTTTTATGGAAATAATAGCAGACTCAAACAGTATTGAATTATGGAAATAGATAGCTAGAAAAGATGCAACTGGTGTGGAATGCAAATCTAGCCGATTGCCACATTTATCCTCTTGCATGGAGAGTTTTCCTCTCTCCTTGTGGGATGTTAGTAGAGACTGCATGACAACAGCTTTAACTCACTTTAACTCTGAGAGAGACAAAGGGGGAAGTGAATTAATAAGCCATGATTTCTGTCAATTACTCTAACCATCCAAGGGGACCCTTGTGAAGCTCTGATCAGTAGGCAATGACTGAACCAGACAAGTTCCTACAGGTGCACATACCTGCCAGCAAAAGGTAACTTACTAGACAGGTCATATTGATGGTACCAAAGTCTAGAGAAAGTCTAGAGAAAGTGAGTGGCCTTGGGCAGACAGGAAACACCTTAGGACCCTGAGGCTACAAAACCTAGAAGTAAAGAGGCTCACAAGGGAAAAAATAACAGTAACAATAATGTACATTCCTGTCAAAAATCCTAAGTGGTAGGAATTTTAATCCTTATTTTATACCAGAGGGAAATATGGGACAGAGGTTCAGTGATCCCTCCAAGGGGAACATGTGCCTTAATCAAAAAAATTAAAAATAAATAAATAAATAAATAAATTTAAAGCAATTTTATCTGCCTTCAAAGTTGGTTTTTCCCTTTGCTATCTGATCATTGTTGGCCTATATTTGATTGGGTTCAAATATAAAAATTGGTGTCCTTAAATCAGCATATCAGCCTGTTATTATTTAAAGAGAAAGAGAAGAACTACTGACAGATTTCTTTCAAGCAAGGCTTTCCAATAGTGACATTACTGACATTTCAGGTGGGAGCACTGTGGTGAGGGTAGGGTTGTCCGGTACATCCCTGCCTTCTAGTGGCTAGGTGCTATCAGCACCACACTCCAAATGTTGATAATCACTGGTGAACATCCCCGGACACTTTGTTCCCTGGGGACAACGCTCCCTGGGGAACTGAATTCCCCATGCTCCATTTAAGAATCACCACCATCTGTCAGGCTGGGGGAAACTCAGGGCCTAGACTCAGGATACCCATCCAATCATCCTGCTTTAGTTATTTACTGCCTCTGCCAACTTCGGAATTCCTGAACGTATCTTAGAGAACTTCTCTACGAAAATTGAAAAAAAAAAATTATGACCGTTTTACTTATTTTATACAATAATTAGAATACCCCTCAAGTGCGAGACTTGATGTGGAAATAATTCAACCATGTGAAAAGTAATATTTAACCTAAAGAAGCATTATTAATACTCATTTGAGGGGAAATAAAATAAAAGTCTTTAAACAAAAAATTTAAAGTATTCTAAGAAATACATTCGGCTTCTGAAAATTATGAGGCATCACTGAGTTGGGGGTGTTAACCCGTAATAGCTGAAGACAACCTTGGAAGAAAACCTAACAACCAAAATGCAGTGTTATTTTTTTGTTTGTTTGTTTTTTGATCACCTAGAAGTTGTTAGTCTCTATCCAATAAGTGAGGCATGAGAACCTATCTGACTTTCATACAACCTAATATAGAACAACAGAGAAAGTTTTGTTGTTCTGGAATTGTAAAATACATATTGGGCTAAGTCGAGTTAATTTCTAATTTCAGATCTGTCAAGATGTAACGTAGTGACCCTAAGCAAGTAGCTTAATCTTTTCGGAATTCCATTTTCTTTATCTGTTCAATGGTAAGTAAATTAATTTAATTAATTTACAATCTAGTTGGGAACAGTCAGTAGTGAGATAAGGCATGTTAAATATAAGTCGTAAGACTTAAATGTATAAAGTACAACACCAAATCAAGGCAGAGCTGTTTTTCAACATCTGAAAGCAAGGGTATTTCAGAAACAGTGGTTTCCAACAATGAAGTTACTCCTCTATTTTCCAAAATTCTAAAACAATGTGCTCCATTTTGGCTTGCTGAGAATGGATTTAAATGGACTGAATTCACAAGTAAGAAGCTTACATCAAATAATCCTCTCATTACCCAAACCATATCTCAAAACATCTAAACTCTCCAGAAATTTTCATTATAAACATTTTAATTCTCATTTTTCTACATTCTTTTTGCAAAGTAAAAGTTACAAAGAATAGAGAAATACATTCACCCAATCCCACTTTGTGTTTAAAAGCTAATTCTAAATTAGTCATGCTTATAAATTCCACAATATTAGTAAATTTTCAGTGGAAAAGAGCATCATTAAAACTTCCATAGAGAAAAACAAAACACACAGACCTCTTAGGAATATGATAAAAATGTCAAAACATTAACTATGGCCAGTTAGGAATAAAAATAATTTTACTATGTGTGATGATTGAAAACATGTTTTAATACATGAAATATAGAAAAAAGTATTCAACTGATACTTCAACAGTTATATATCTCTTTTTATTATTATTTTTAGAGAGAGTGGAAGGGAGGAAGACAGAGAGGGAGAGAGACATCAATGTATGGTTGCCTTTCACCTGCCTCCAGCTGGGGACCTGGCTGAAGACCTGGCTTGCAACCTGGTTATGTGCCCTGGGTGGGGGATTGAACCAGTGACCTTTGAGTTTGCAGGCCAGTGCCTTATCCACTGAGCCACCAATCAGGGCTCAATTGTGATATATCTTGATGCCTAGAGGAAATATCCTTTTACTGCATTCTAGGACATATTTTATTGTTGATATTTTTAATTGCATTATTACACTTTTAAAACCTTTTAAAAGATACATCAGGTTAGCCAAAGTCCATGTAGTATGTAGTTTGTTTACTTGAAACTGAATACTTGCAAATCACTTTAAAAGAAGAAAAAAAGTATTTTTAGATTTTTCTCTTTTGGACATTTTGCTTTTAATTATTTTATTCATTTCTCTCGATTCCTCCTCTCCACACACCTCCTGCTTCTTGTCTCATTGGTTCATAATTCTCTAAATGTTGTGTAGCGAGTTCCCTTGGGCCAAAGTTAGAATAAAAATTGGCTCATCCCTGGCTAGTGGCACAGTGGATAAGGTGCCACCCTGCGGACCCAAAGGTCGCTGGTTTGATTCCCAGCCAGGGCAACATAACCAGGTTGCAAGTCAGGTCTCCAACAAGGTCCATGGCTGGAGGCAGGTGAAAGGCAACCACACATTGATGTTTCTCTCCCTCTCTGCCTCTCTCCCTTCCCCTCTCTCTAAAAATAATAAATAAAATCTTAAAAAAAAATTGTCTCAGATTTTAGGGGATGATGGTTCAGAACCATGAATAGCAATTGCGGGTCTGCTGCTCTGCCTGGGCCTCGCATGTCTCTGTCTTCTACTGTTTAAACCCACCAATAAAATTCTGCTGGATCCACACTTGCCATGAGTAATTTATTTACCAGTTTCTTCTGGATTATAGTCTTTACTTCCTTGTTGGTAGTGGTGGGTCCTTATGCCGTTCTAAGGTAGAACGTAAGGCTTAAATGATAAAATCCTTGCTCTGTGAACCACGGAGGAACAGTTAGCTTTGGTCTACAAAATGCAGCCTCAGGCCAGAAAAGGAATGGAGGGAAAATCTCCCAGCACCTTAGACCACAGTCTAGTGGCTTTCATCAAGCCTTGTCCTTCATATGTTTGAGTAGAGATGCTATATATTTTCTGAATCATAAAACAGCGATCACTCTTATTTCACTTCTCACATCTTTGAACTACAAGTGAGAAATCTCTTTGGGCTTCCTTTAAATTTGCGGTAGTATATTTGTCTTCTGCAAGTAATCTTTACCTGGATTTAGAAACTGAGAAACCGAGTGTGCCAGTCATATTAGTTCTCTCCCGTAGGTTCTGTGGACTCAGCAATACTTCTGACAGATTTCTCCCAGATCTGAACGGCCTTCAATCTAATCTTCTAAGTGTTTATGGAAGGTTTGTACACACACTTTTCCTTTTTATTATAGAAAGGATACGATCTGTTACACACCTGTCCTTTACAACAGCCCCCTTCCCAAACATCCTGAAACTGAAGTTGTAAGTTAGGACGGATACTGTCAGAAGAGCACAGGAGTTCAGGATTTTTCAAGTTAAGGGAAATACTTTGCACATGCACTGGATAAATCTCCTGCACTTACCATTCTGTGAAGTAAATTCAGGCCCTGAGGCTTGATGGGAAAAGCACACAGGCACTTTGTAACAGCAAGCTGAAATCATTAATTTAACACATCTGATACCTGTGCTGCACAGGTTTTGAAAAGGGAAAAAAGAGAGCTGAAGGAAATGAACATGGCATATGACTCAATTCTAAGCATTTTGAAAATGCACATCTAGGCTTGAAACATAATTTCTCTTGCAGCCACGTGAGCTTTTCTAAGGGCCTCTGTGAGGAGTCAGCAAAGAACCCAGTGTTGGTAATCAGCCTGGAGGGTGATAAGGTTGCTGACAAGCTGGTAAAAGGAAGATCTGGCATTTCTGTAAATATTTCGATCAGTAATATGAAGCTGGTATTTTCTACCTAGACTGAATTTTGACATTTGGATCATTAGAATATTTATAAGTGTTTGCCCTTTGAAAAATTGGCTAATGCCTCATTCTTGTGGTGAAGACAGTATTACCAGCTTAGTTGATTCGAAGAGCAAAGGCACACCATACTTAAATGCAAGATGCCAAGAAAAATCATCAAGAATCAATCCCAGCTAAGTGTTTTATATTGACCATCAGCAGCTGAGTTGAATGAATGCACATGACATTTATAGTAAGAAAAAAATAAGAAATAACCAACTCAAGTGTCCAAATACACTTGGGAATAGTGGCATATGAAAAGCAAGTGTCAGTCAACATTGTTTTTAGCTTTACTCATGTGTGTGTCATGTGTCAAAGACCATGCGAGGTGCTTGGTGTATAAAATAAGCCCTTGCTTATATGTTTAGTCTAACAGGGAAAATAAATTAAGATAGCATGCATAGTAATAAAATAGATAAACTTTTATCAGAGAGTATAAACTAATTATTATCTGCTACGCCCAACTGATGAGATATAAATGATGATAAAATCAAGAGCGAATTGGAACACACAAAGTCCAACTGTGTTGTAATGGATAAATGAATAGCTTATGAACTCCATATGAGAGTACCAATTTAATTAAAAAATACTGGGTTGCGGGCCATGCTCAATCCACTGAGCCACACCAGCCAGGGCTGAAAAAATATTGGATGGGACATAAGATTGAAGATTTTGAAACAATGAACTATGACAATTAGAATAAGCCTACATCTTGCTGAAGTGGGGTGGTTGGTTGTCTAGTGTTGACCATCAAACTCCTGGTGTGGGTATCAGTGGGGACTTGGCTGGGGTGTCAGGGGCTCAATGCAACTGAACCAGCTAAGTAACTAATGTGTAGCATAGCTGAGAAATAAGAGCCTTAACTAAAGGCATGACATGGAGTAACAGGAAAGGAAAATATTTGTGAGAAGTTAAGAAGATAAATCTAGTAATCCTAACTATAAGAATCAATATTGAGCCAAAAGATGATAAATCATATAACTCAATCAATCTTGGGGCAATCATCCTTGTGAATGAAAATGAAAATTTTAAGTTCCACCATGAAAAGTATGGGCTTTCCATGCAACTGTAAGATCAACAAGAACAAAAATTTTATGTGATAGACAAAGAGACAGAAAAAGGAACTACTAAAATGATACCCGATTTCTACCAATACTGAACAGAACATTGCTTGTACTCCTAAAACTTCACTTTAAGATATACGTACCCAAGAAAAATGTATAAACAGGCAACAAAGCACATGTACTGGGTCATTCTTACCAACTATTCATAATCATGTCAAAATGAAAAAGCCCCAAACCTTTCATCAGTAGAGTTAATAAGGTGTGGTATATTCTCACAGTGGAATACTATGTATCAATCAGAATAAAACAATTATGACCTCACAGGAAAATATAGGTACATTTTGTAAACATGATCCTGAATGAAAGATTATATACTGCATGAACTCTATTATTATAAAGCAGAATAGCATTTAAGATGTTAGCAATCAGCATAGCTGTTATCTGCAGGGGAAAAGCCCATAGATGGAGCCAGGAGGAAAAATTACAGGTCCTGGTGGTGTCCCATGGCCTGTGTATGAGTTACCTGAGTGTGACCCTCCTGCAAAAACCCATCTAGCTGTCTAATTATGGAACTTAGGTGGTACACTTTTCTGTATGTGTGTTACACTGTAACAAAAAAAGTTCTTAAAATTATACTCATTGGAGAAGAGAGGAAAATGGGTTGTTATGAAGCAAATATAAATACACCTCCCAGATAGGCCTATTCTTACACCTACTTATTATACAAATGAGACAAAATAAACATGCTAGCCTCTTGTAGGGTTAATTGTATCACTAGTTTTAAAAGATTCCTCAAACATGTTCTTTTGACTTTGTAGTCACCTCCATGCTTACATGAGTTTAGGCATATACAAATCGCATTTAAAAATGATGCACTGGTTACTTGTGGTGTGGGCTGTCCATGGAAACTCACAAGTGGTCACAGGCCGGAACAATGCACTTCTTTTTTCCCTGAAAATAATGGCCTCTAGCCAACTCATGAGAAGAATAGAACTGCTTTGTATCAGACTCCCTGCTGTGCATTAGAATTTCAGTTATAGCTGCTACCTTGTTATAACACTCACATTTCTTCCCACCCAGACCAACCTCAGTGGGAAGCAGAAAAAAAGAAAAAGGAAAAGGGAAAAAAAAAAAAAAAAAAAAAAAAAAAGCCCTGCATTCATTGTCTAATTACCAAGTTCACATACCTTGGAAATAGACTATAGCTCAGACATGTGTATGACTCAAAACATCATTGTAAGATTAGTAAGATCTGGAGCAGTCACTGCTAATGGGCTGGTATCACAGAAAAATAATGATGGCTTAAAATTAGCATTATTGTTTTTAAAACCCTGACTTTTTAGTGGACAGATTTACTAGTGGCAATATGAAGTGATTTAGATAAATGAAGAGAAAAAGCTAGCATGGATCAAGGTGGGCCAATAGCTTGTTCAGAGCATTGGCAGCATGCCAATACCTCGGGAAGGGGACAAGTGACTTTAATCTTTATTAGGGTGTGATCATAAGTGCGTTGATTCTAATATGCCATCTGCTGTCAATGCAGCAGTGGAGTTCCAGGTTTCTCATTCGGATACTCCCTTCACCCCGACGCTCCCATCTTACCCAAAGTCTCGTTTCCAACAGTTGCATTTTAAAGTTTATCATCATTAATATTCTTTACAAGAGCCATTGATTTTTCATGAATTCGGACACCTGAATTTCCCTTTTTAATCACAAAAAGCAAACAGGCCTCATGGGAGAAAATACTACTTCCCTAGAGGTCTCTATTCTGGCAATAGATGGAGAACGTTGTCGAACGCTCATACAAATCTTGCAAGGTTAGAAATCAATTCTTTGGCCTCCTTGTTTTGCAATGTAACAACACTCAGTTGAGATTAATGACAATGAGATTAAGTGTCCTGTCCTTCATATAGTTAGATGGAAGGAAGTGGTGCAGGCTGGTTTCTAATATTATGTTACCCCAATTGAAACCAGGTAGATCTATTTTCATTTGTTTCAGTGTGCCCTATTGAATACTGTGCTCTACTCAAGAGGCACATCACCTCCAGTTACTTGAGTTGTGTAGGAGCCTAGAATAAACCACTAATGCTTCATAAGGCCCAAATGGCCATAGATAAATATGACTATGTTATAATGTAGGGAATTTGTGTGGATAGATCAAAGGGTGTCCTCCCAAATATGTATGGAGGTATCTCGGTACTCGTCATTAATTCATTCCAGAACTCATGATGAATGCCCAAACCAATGAGTACCGATTGATGAAGTATTTTCTCTTATAGGTGGTGTCATGACTCGTACATGTTCTAGCAAGTGGGACCAGCCCTTAGCAAGCACCCAGTGCTGAAACATTATTTTCTCAAAACTCACCATGTACAGAGTTTACAAGTTCTGAAGCCGATAACTACTGAGGTACGACTGTCTCTGAATACTAACTCCTGATATTTGTGAATGCATCACAAATATGGGAATAGGGTCTTTGCAGATGGAATGAAAGATATCAAGATGGCAGCATGAAAGCAGTGGTTAGAATGATGCATCTATGGAAGTCCAAAAAGTCCAGAGACTGATGGCCACATCAGAAGTGAGGACAGAGCATGGGACAGATTTTCCTTCTAGGAAGAACCAACCCTGAACTCACCCTGATTTGGACTTCTCATCTCAGAACAAAAGAATGCATTTCCATTTTTTTTCAGCCACCTCATCCCCAGTAATGTGTTCCAGCAGCTACAGCAAAACTACTATGGTGATAGTTACTATTAATTGACATTTTCTTGGAATCTTTTTGTAAACTTAGGAAAAAGGTATCCCTTTTTCATTTTCCTCACATTGAGGTGAGGAAGATACTGGCAGTGAAGTAAGCCTAACTACCTTCACCCTCCTTTTTTATATTTCACATTTTCAACACATCCACTCCTCTTCCTTTGCCAAGACATGTTAGACAGAATGCTTACAAACCAAAGAGATTGTTCTTTAAAAGCCATGGTCCAGATACCATGATAAAAATGGAATACTGCAGAATATTCATGGAAGTTCATTTGGCAGAATCTTGAGATAGCCTATGGACAGACAACATGATACAAGATGCCACTACATTTCACAAACACCCAAGTTGCATGAGAGGTATGAATATTCTCTGCAGGATATGTTAGCAGAGTGTCTCACTCTGATTATGGAAATGCAACCGGTTTCCCCCAAAGACGATGTACATTTAGACCTGAAATCAACTCGCCTTTGTATTTTCCTGATTAGTGTTACTGCAGTGTCTGGTAACTTTCCTAAGGTCAACTCCAAACTCTCTAATAACATATGCTGCTGTTTCCTGTACCTTCCATTTCTCAGTCCTCTCTCAGAGAATACCACTAAATTACTGTCACAATATTATACATACTTATGGCTCTGCATAACTCAGTTACCCTGACAGCATTTTTTTATATCTTGCGCTGCTTAAAGATTTATCGTTGTTCCTTAAATAAAACCGTGGAGCAAATAAGAAAACAATTTGTTCCTCATTTGCAAAGGCAGGAACGAACAACCTAAATCCCTTAAAAAGGAAATTACTAAAGATAATGTTCTAAGAATCTCTCTGTCATCAAACAGAATTTTTAAATAGTTATGTTTTAAGATAGAAGCACTTCATTTTTAAGACCGTTCCTTATCTTGTGAAGCTGTCCTTGTAAAAGATTTGCAATGACAATCCATCACAGTATGAGGGTTCATAGGGGACAGCTGAGGGAAACAGAAAGAATTTCAATGTTAACAAGTATTTTGAAGTTTCCTTTAGATAGACTGGAGTGACATGTACCAAAAGGAAAAAAACGAACATAAATTGCCTTAAGATAATAAGTGGTGCATGGCAATAAAAGCCATAATTTAGACACAAGAAACAGTTTAATGCAATGAAACGAAATGTGTCAAGAAAAATAGAAACTCAGTATTTATCGCACAAGTTAAAGGCATTTGGTAATCAGGGAGTCACAATAATTAGATAACAAATCCATTCCAAAGATGTTTTACCTGTTCGTTGTCAACTTATGATCATTTGCTGTACTTTTCCTTCCTTCTTTATCTATAAAATTCAAGACTGAGGGGAAACAGTTTCTGTACTAGTTTTTCAGTGCTGCCATGACAAGTTACCACCAATTTAATGGATTAAATGCATTCTTTCCCAGTTTGAGCAGCTAGAAGTCCAACGTCATGCTGTTGGCAGGGCCATAAAACAGCTGAAGGTTCTAGGGGGTCATCCTTCCTTGCCTTCCCCAAGCCGATGGTGTCTTCTGACAATCCTGCCTCTTCCCTGGGGTGTACATGCATCACCCCAATCTTTGCCTCCATTGCTTTCATCTTTCTGTCTCCTCTCTGTCCGTGGGGGTGTGTGTGTTTTCTCTTCTCTGATAAAGACATCAGTCAATGGATTTAGAGCCCTTCTAACTCAGCAGGACCTCATCTTAACCAGTTACATCTGCAAAGACCCTATATCAAAATAAGGGTATTCTTGGTGTGGATATAAATTTGGAAGGGGGAATTCAGGAGTATTCAAACAACTATACTTCTGGTGCTGTACTCCTAAAATAGCCCTTCTTATTTATTCTTTTGTCTCCTTACTAAAGGCAAGCAAAAGAAGTGATAGTATATCTTGATTCTTCATGAACATTTACATAAGGGTAATATACAAAATAAAATAAAGTAAAATAAAATAAGTTGGCTGGTGGTTCTTGGAAGGTTTACCCATAAGTCAGGAGGGCTGCAATTACAGTATTTGGTGCTAGCTGACTGAGGTAGAGCATACAATATTGAAAAGCTAAAGTGGCCCCAGTCTGTCACAATACAAGGAATTCTGGTTAGCTATAGACAAAAAGTCAACCCTCAGAAACAGTGGGAAATAAATCCCAACCTGCCACCACTGTCTGAAAAATTAATCCACTGGCATCTGCTATAGATTGCATGAATCATGAAGTTGACTTCTAAAACACCAATAGTTCTTCCAAGTAAACAGGATCATCTGTCAAGTGTCTGTGTCTTCTTTTTTACTCTCCATTAATTACTTTCATTTAGAATAAATATAAACAATTGTTATGCCTGAAGAGATTGCTGCCTCCTTTCATTTAGAAGAGGTCACAAATATCTATTCTTTCCCAGCTAATTTCTACCCATGACCTTTTGATTCTATAGGCCAAGTATCATAGTAAGAGTACATCCACATGAATGACATTATCTAAAAGAAATCTACTGTTATGAAGCTAATATAACCACTACACACATTACATGAATTACTTTACTCAATGAATTAGGGACTTTAATTTTCCCCATTTTTGGGATGAGAAAATTGAAGGTAAGGAAATGAACTACATTCTCCAAGGTCACAAACCTAGTGAGTGATGGATCACAGTGAACTCAAAAATCAGTTTTGAGTTTGAAGTCCATGTACTTTAGGATGATGCCATACTTTACCTGATTCTCTTATACCTCACACTTGTACACACCTCTCTTATCTCAAACCTTGCTGGGGTTCTCTGCCCTTGGCATGTTGCCCGACTACTCCATCAGCTAGATTCCTTTTCCTTCCAAAGTCAGCTACCCTTTGCCATCTGTCTTCCAGGACAATAATCCTGGATCCAGCTCTAGTTTCTGACTCAAGAATCACTCAAGTCTTCCCCTATATAACACTGAAGCTATATTTTTGCCACCTCAGTCAGCTCAGGCTGTGACCACGTAAGACAATAGAATAGGTGGTGTAAGCAAAAGACATTTATTTCTTTTAGTTCTGGAGGATGGAAAGTCCAAGATTAAGGTGCTGGTGAATCAATCCCTGGTGAGGGTTCTATGCCTAACTTACAGATGACTACCTTCTAACTGTACCTCCACAACCTTTGGAAAGCCAGACAGAAGGGCACCATGGCTGATGTAAGACCCAATGCAATGATCAAAGGTTCCCTACCTTAGCCCAATCCATGAGTAGAGCTCAGGACCCCAACTGCCTTCATCATCACGATGAATAATTTTCCCTGTGATTCCAGATGTGACACCATCTCCTCAACCAATATGCTCTTACTTTCATGGCTGCAAACTGCTGCTCACATTTGATTGGACATTGATGCCCACAGGTCAATGAACCCCTTTAGTCATATAACAAATAATTATGTATGTGGTACTGAGCAATAGCACACGTGGGATGGGACTATGTCAATGATAGGAGCCTGGGAAGTGTTGTTTTAAAAGATCAGGATGCTTATTTTAAAGGCAGGAAACAAACACACGTATTCAGACTTTGGAGTGAGATGACTCACAAGATGAATCACCTTGGACAAAATTAATACCTGTGGCCTGCCTCGGTTTCTTAATCTAAAAATATAAAATGCCTTTTTCAAAGTACACGTACAAGGGTTTGTCATGACTATGTGATGGGGCTCATAATAGGTAACTAATAAATTTTAGTTCTTTTTCCCCTTTTACATCCATCTGACAAAATAAAACATATAATAAGTGATGTTTATGGTGGTAAGGGGGTGCAGTCTGCAATGTTTTCCTTTCCCCCCACACTTGCCTCCCCTTTTTTGATCCCACAGACGACCTCTATTACTCCTTGAAAACAAGATTGATTCTCAGAAGATTTTTGGTTTCATATTGTGGAGGAAAAAAAAAAAAACCTCCCACGAATTTCAAACTCTTTTAAAGTCTGTTCCAAGCTGTTTTGTTTCTTTTGAAAGATGGGAATTGACCAATTTTATTTTCCAATGACTGTTTAGAAGCTGGGTCAGGAGAAGTTAACTTTTTAAAGAAATGAAAAACATGTTGCTTTTGCCAGAAAAAAAAAAAAAAAAATCTGACTGTCAGTGAGAATAAAGCAAACTTCCAGTAATACTGAATAGTTCTCTAACAATTTTTCAGTGCTCATCAGTGATAAATATTTTATAAGGGATGTAATTCAGTGGTTCTGAAATTTAAATACACTTTTTGAACTATCTGCATAAGTAAAAATTGATTTTTATGGGAATGTGGAATTATTTAGCTGAAAATTATGTAATGATTGAAGCAGCAATCATTTCAATAGAGGAATATTTGCATAGTTTTTAATGGTTCCATGCATAAAGTATGCAAATTTCTTGAAACTTTTATTTTGATATTTAACCAAAGGCTTGTTTACAAAACACTTTAAAAGAAGGCAGAATTAGTGTTCCTATTTTAAAAGATATGGTTAATTACATGTAGAAATATCTGCATACTGGAGGTTTCAAAACACCATTAGGAAAAAATAAAATTTATCTTATAACTCTGCCCTTTAAAATTTTTTTCAATCTGTCTCTTGAAGAGAATATTTATTTGCTAGAATTGAGAAGAAAAAGTCTAAGATACTATAAATATTCAGGAGGAAGATAGTCACTAAGGAAGCTTACAGGAGATTTCTCCTGAAGGAGATAACCTATTCATACTGGGACTTTGACTGGAAAACCCTTTAGAGATATTGCAAGGTAGAAAATATCTCAAAGGCAAATGTAATTTCTTTGGAACTCACCATGGGAAGAAGACCGTGGCTTCATAATTTCTAGGAAGACAACATCACAATATTCTTATTCATTGGTTGATTGATTTATCTCTTTGTAAGTTTGACCTTTAGTTTAGGTTTGACTCTTTAGTTTAGGTAATGAACTAAAGAGTTCTTTTAAAAATAAAAATTTTGCAAATATGTTACTTAACAAAATAAATCTATTAAGCATGCTAGGTAATCATAGGATAATGACCCGTGCCTAAATTAAATTCTACAGTCTTCAAGGAGGACATAGGAGTAAACAAGAAGAGTAAATAAAATCATCCATTGACAACACATATGGCTAACTAATTTAAATTTACATGCAAATAGAAGAAAACATCCCCAAACCAGTAGATATCCATGTTAGCAGGTCTGAAGAGATAAATCATATCATCATTTACATATACTTAGAAAGAGGCAAAATTTAAAAATTTTTAACAGAAGGGGAATATATGGATGCTTTATTAATATGACATTATCTTATCTATGTAAATCTATTTACATCATCAATCTGTCAATCATCTATTTACCTTTTCACACGTAGATACAGAGATGATTAGATATCTTAATCAAAAGCCAGCCTCTTTCCCTAATAGGGGAAACAATGGCTAATTTCCCACTAAAAAGAGGAACATTGAGAAAATGAACTTTATCACTACTCTTATTGAAGGTTTTGTAGGAGATGTCATCAATATGACCAGACCAAATGAAAGAATTAGAGGCATAAAACTGAAAAGAATAACTAAAACTATCTGTATGAGTAATCATAAGAGAATATCCCTTAAAGATTCAAAAGAATCATAATTTTAAAAGATGACACACAGTAAGAACTCAGGAAAACATCAGAATGTATAATTAACATAAAATACCTATAGACTTTCTGTATCTTCAAACAATAATGAGTTAGAAGAGATATGAAAGTGAAGAGACCCATCACTAGCTCAAATGTAAAGTTTAAATAGTTAGAAATAAAATAAATGAAAATGAACAAAACTTAACAAAGACAATCTTTAAATTTCCTAAAAGATCAAAAGTATAATTGGACAAAGGAAAGGCCAAACCATATTCTTAGGATAACTGGATATTAAATAATGCCAATCATCTCCAGGTTAGTACATTTACTATAATCATAGGAAATACAACCATTTATGGCCAGTGCTGGATATGTTTATTATTTTACCCTTGTTAAAAATTTTACCAAATAAAAATTATAAGAGAAAACCTAAAAAGCATAAACAATTGGAGAGGAAGCACATGTGAACTTATAACTTCATTTTTTTTCACTCTAATATTGCCTAATTTATTATAGGTTGCAAGAGAAACATTGTGTCTTAAATAATAGTAATGTTATCAAGAGGTATTTTTTTATTGCCTCCATTATACCAGACATTGTATCAAAGGGTTATGTTAGTCTTCATTCACTTTAATAATCTGAATATTACAGGAAAGGGTACTAAGCTTTGTTCGGGGAAATAGTATTCCTTGTCCAAGATCACACAACTAAGAAAACAGGGTTCTAAATACATCTGACTTTAAATTCTATGCCTCTATTGGCTGCTCTTGGCTGTTATGGTTTTTTGGTTTCAAATTGAAACTTTATTCTTTCATACTGTAGGGGGGGCCTAATGTTCTCTGTATTATATTTAATACCTCTTTATCTTTAGTTTGAATGAATCAGTTTTATGTTGTGTTTCACACTTCTTACCCCTAAATTACATGGTGTGGGTAAATCAATTCTGAGGTTCACTTCCAGCACTAAAGCTCTGTGATTCTGCAACTTCCTTAGTCTATAGCTTATAGGAAGCATTTCACAGAACATAATTCTTAGTACAACAAAACCAATGTACTAATCTTTTTCCCTTTCTGGGTGATGAAAGCAGCTTCCCCAAACTAAATCCTGCTGTAATTTTATTCTGACTCTTCCTTCTTGCCATTCTTTACCCCTCCCAACTTTGCCTTTTTTAAAGCTCCTCCTTTATTATTATTATTTTCCCAATGTCTCATCCTACCAAGGTGCATAAACTATGCCTAAAAGGCATAATATAGTACAAAATAAATGATCTATATGTTAGGTTGGGTAGATAGTAAACCAAGGCAGGGAGGCGGAGAGAGATAAGTCTCACCCACTAACTTTGCAGCCCTCAACCTGGTCTGAGAATATTGGCAGATGTTCCAACACCATAAGAAACATCATGCTAGCACAGGATGGCCGTCCTTGAAACTCTGTAGGTATCATTCCCACTATCTTGAAAAGAAAGCCTTTGAAACTATGAATTCATCCCAAGGCCTAGAAGGGGAAAGAAGGGAGTTCACTGTGCCCAAAGAAAAAGTCCATGCCTACCTATCCTTTCATTGGTCACTGATTTGCAAAGACTCAAGGAGGTCAACCAATTATTCTGAAGGTCAGTTTTGATATTTGTTAACCTTGTTGTCAAAGGAAGGTTCGTACAATCAGAGAAGGCCACAGCTCCTTGCTGGAGGTATTTCCTTTGGAAATGGTTTTAAAAGCGTGCAAAGACCTCCAGAATTCTCCCCCCACTTTTCTGCTATGATAATTAAAATCTTTACTCTTGGTTATCCCTTCACATGAAGACATGGCGGTTCTAATAGGGTTTTTCTAAAATGAACATCAGCTACGAAAATGAAGGGTAAGTTAAAAGGACGTGAAGAAACAGAGGAAGCCGGAGTCATTGATTAAGTTATGAAAATGGTTTCACTTAAACAGAGATTCTCACAATCCTGGGGATCTGAAAGGAGCAGGGCACCAACCAGGTAAATTTTGAGTGTGAAGACTGGGGAGATTGCCTATTAAACTGAGGGGTAGAATGGCTGTTGGGAGGCAGGAAACAGCCTGAGGACATTCTGGTGAAGTGACAAATGGAATTGGAACCTCGCCTACTTAACAATTTCGCCCAAGGCCAGCCTATCTATGGAGGTCATTTTCTCCAACCCCAGGCCTACAGGCTTCTTGGATTCCTATCCAGCACCTAAATAAATCCTGCAAAGAGGTTCCAATAACCTCAGCTCAGAGAGAATTAATCACAAACTGTTTGTTCCACATTTTTGAAAGCATAAATACCCAAAGCCAGAGAATAATGACAACTCTTTATAAAAAAGGATGACAACTCTTTATAACAAAGGACACACTGCCGGTCTCTGAGATGACCTGGATGCTGCACAAGCTATAAGAATACAATGCACTTATTCTTCTGCAAATTAAGCTAGGAAAATCCCCTCCAACCTTCTACAGGAGATTTCTCAATGAAAGAGGAAGTATCTGCGTAGTCTGCCCCGTAGCAAAAACCCAGCCCCAAGATTTCTAATTACAAAACCTGTTCTTATTAAAATAACCTTCCAGCACACACTTCGGATAACCAGATTTCAGCTCCTTTCAAAGGTCAAGACCTTGGAAGACATCCTGGGTGACAGAAAAGAATTTGGAGAAACCCTGCATGAGACTGGCGTAGACACCTACGTATCTCTGAATTTTTTAACGGTGCCTCTGTCAGGATGCTAACTTGGAGATGATCGGCATTATTTAATATCCAGTTATTCTAAGAATATGGTTTGGCCTTTCCTTTGTCTAATTATACTTTTGATCTTTTAGGAAATTTAAAGATTGTCTTTAAATACTTAGCCAAAAATAGTGCATCTGGATAGAAACAGGGAAGGATTATGCCCAATGTCTCATCCTACCAAGGTGCAGAAACTATGCCTAAAAGGTACAGTATAGTACAAAATAAATCATTTATATGTTAGGTAGGACAGATAGTAAACCAAGGCAGGGAGATGGAGGGAGACAAGTCTCACCCACTAACTTTGCAGCCCTCAACCTGGTCTGAGAATATTGGCAGGTGTTCCAACACCACAAGAAACATCACGCTGGCACCGATGGCCGTCCTTGAAATTCTGTAGGTATCATTCCCACTATCTTGAAAAGAAAGCCTTTGAAACTATGAATTCATCCCAAGGCCTAGAAGGGGGAAGAAGAAGGGAGTTCGCTGTGCCCAAAGAAAAAGCCCATGAAACAACTTTTAAGTGCCTGCTTCCGGTCACTACCTGCTTACAGAAAGAGCCCATAAATAACTTGAGGACACTGCTTCAATTTTAATTGACTGTCCCTGCAAGGGGGTACAGAGGGGGGTCCCCTGAAATATTTCTCAGAAACCTTAATTGGGGGAAGGGGGAAGTGCATGATAATAGCATTTAAGATACTTTGCATGACAATGACAAGTTGATAGCTGTGTTGCTGTCCTGGAACAAAAGGTGTACCTGACTTTCCGAAAGTATAGTGACACAGCCAGCGGAGGCAGGTGCCCCTGTGTCACGGGGAACTCTGGCCCTGGCTAAAGATGGCAGAGAAAAGAAGCTCCAAGATATGGGGTAACTCATCGGTGGGGCCAGATATGAGGTCACTGTATTGTGCCACCCAGCCTGTTGTAGTGGGAGCAGCAACCATGCTGCCGGTAGTGGGATTCTGCCATGAGGTAAGAAAGAGAAGAGGGAGAGGCCAGGAAGGAGGAAAAGGGTGTAAAGAGAGGGCAGACTGGGAACGCTGAGCTGCAGACTGGCTTCTCGGAAGGACGTCCAAAGAAGCCACTCTCTTGGGACCGGTGCCTCTTCGGACTCCACCAAGATCCAGAGTAACACAGCCCGTGTTTCCTTGATCACTGGATAAAGCCTGATCCAGGTGCTGAAGGCAAGGGCCGCTGTGTGAGGAAGGCGACCCCGAAACCCACCACTCCACATTCCGGAGAGGATGGAGATCTGTCAGTGCAGCTGGCTTGAGACCAGATAAGGGAAACTTCAGAGCACGATTTTGGATTTTGACTTATACCCTGGTGGGGAGGCAGGGAAGTGCAGGGCTCCCACCGAGGTTGGAATCTGGTAAATAAAACCTATTTCTTTCAACACGAATTGTTGGGCCATGTATCAAGATGCCACGTGGCTGGGCTCTGGTTTGCTGTCATGTATCTGTTTTACAGCAAAATGAGCAAACTTTGTCTGGAGCAAGATAAGAATTCAGGCTCGCAGGCCAGCCCACATGCCAGGTTTGGGTGTTGAGGTCCCCCTGAGGAAGCTAGCACCACCTTTACCTGTCAATTAATATGTAACTTCTTCACCCCATCCTGCCAACTATATGTTTTCTGAACACAAGGTCTGACCCTCTTGCCTTTTTTCACCACCTTGGCAAGGTTGCATTCTCATCCATGAACACGGCTCACTAATTAACCCTGCTCACACATTGATGGGCTAGTTGATCTGTAATTCTTCACTGCATCAGCAAGAAGAGCTGGGTTTCGCCTGTAACAAATACATGTGTTCTCCTACCTTGGTAAAGCTTGCTGACTGGGGCTCACCTGACAGGGATCCTACTTATTTATTCCTTGCTTGAGGGACAATAATGTTAACATGGGTGACAAGATACTAAACTCAAAATATGCACCGGCATGCAGAATTAAAGCAGAAATGCAAGTCCTCATGGCTCTATTCACCTACAGAGAAAAATATTAGCACACTGTTGTAATTGGCTTCTCCTATGATCAGTTCTTGAATGTAAATCATGCAACTCTCTAATATCATCTTAGGAAGTCAGGTTATCAGCACGTAGCATTAGAAATTCTTGAATGCTCTCTTATGGTTAAAGAGAGGGATACAAATTGCTTGATTTTCATTTGTCAAAGTCTTTTTAAAATTTTTTTCTTTTTGAACAGACACAGAAGTCAATCATTCTAAGGTGATTCCCTTTTTAAATCCAATCTCACATTCATACAGCAGGCCTTAATGAGTCCACTAGGAGTAAACAAATTAGTCTCTGGGAGGTATTAGGCATTAATTAATCAAACTAATAGTACTGTATAATGTGCTATAGATGAAAATTAGTTCTAAGTACAATGCTCACATACAAGAAGAGACCTGGCTAAAAAAATACGGAGTAATAAAAAGATCAGTTTCTATAAATACAAGTTGAATAACCTGCTCCCCTCCACAGGGTTCAGGTTATTCAATGGCATCAGTGTGATAGAAAAGCAATGATGAGGAAGAAAGCAGCCTTGAGTTATAATACCTGCAGGTCTACACAAGGGGTGAGCAAACTATGGCTTGCAACATATTTGTACAACAAGGGAGCAAAGAATTGTTTCTACATTCTTAAATGGTTGAAAGGACTCAAAAAATGAGAAATATTTTGTGCCATGTAAAAATGACATACATTCCAATTTTAATGCCCACAACATGTTCATTACTTATTGCTGATGGTTACTTTTATGCTGCCTCAGCAAGTGGAGTCATAGTGACAGACACCTGGCTTGCATAGTCAAAAATATACTCTCTGAATCTTTACAGAAACAAAAAAAAAAATTGCCAACTCTAGACTCAAGGAAACCAAAATCCCCTGCAGTGATAGAACCTGGGCATATTTAGTACAAGAATATGTTTTTAAAAAATGATGGAGAAGGAAGACACTGTCTCATATGAAAGGGCACCCCTTCTTGCTCTTCCTGACAAATTATTCAAACGAATTCTGAGAAAAATTAGACAATCTCAAAGGAGGGACAATCCCTCCTACACTTTTGTGTAGTGCCCACCTACACTTTTAAAAAAACAAGTACATAAAAGACAAAGGCATACTGAAGAACGTGTCCAAAACAAAAAAGGCTAGGGAGGCATGACAATCAAATGCAACATGTGACCTTAGATTGGGAAGTGGACCAGAGTTGATTTTTTTTTCATTTTTAATGTTTTGGTCATAATGGATATTATTGTAATCATTGGTTAAAATTTAAATCAGTTTTGAAGTTTAGATAACCGTATTGTATCAAAACTAGTTTTCTGTTTCAGGTAATTTAAACGTGGTCATGGGAGAAGGGGCCCTTACCCTGAAGAAATACACACAGATGTGTTTGGGTATAATGAAGTTCCAACAGCATCATTATTCAGTATCAAATGTTTTAGGAAAAACACACGTAAATGCTTCCACCTATCTATCTATCTATCTGTCTATCTATCTATTTATCTATCAGAATATATACCTTTGTCAAAATGAGGGGAATTGAAGTCCTGGCTGGTGGCACAATGGATAAGGCACTGGCCTGCAAACCTAAAGGTCCCTGGTTCGATTCCCAGCCAGGGCACATAACCAGGTGCAAGCCAGGTCTCCAGCCAGGTCTGTGGCTGGAGGCAGGTGAAAGGCAACCATACATTGATGTTTCTCTTCCTTTCTTCCTCCCTCCCTTCCCCTGTCTCTAAAAATAATAAGTAAAATGCTTTTTTAATGGGGGGAATTGAGTTGAAGATATAATAGAGTTGTTTTCCCAACACAACTCTTCTATATAAGTTAGAAATGATTTATAAGTAAAAACCTAAAAAAAAAAAAAAAAAGAAAAGAAAATTAAGATGAGAATTCTTCCAACTGCATCTACCTCTCATTAATGTCAACTACCAATGACCACTTCTCAGTTCTACCTGTAAGTGGTACTTGGATTCCAAGTTATTACTTGTCATGGTTGTTTGGTACTGTATCGTTGTAGCTAACCTGGAGCTGCCTTTCCCAGATTGCTCTTACTACATGGTTAGAGTCAGTGCAGGACCCAAGAAGACTTCCTACAAGATGCTGCAGGTAGACAGGAAATAGCAACCGTTATTTTTCCCTTGGAAGTTAGTGCCATTTCCAAGCATTAAGGCAGTTCACCCACTGTCACTGATCTGGTAGCTTACTTTGTTGCTGGGAGTCTCCTAGCTGACCCTGTAGGTCCTTCAGCTCCTCCCACATCTCCTCCTTCAGCGCCTGCTAGCCCTGGGTCACACAGGTTACAACCTGGTGGTGAAGACTAGAGCACATCTCCTCTCACGGATCACCCAGGTAGTGGTTACAGGTGGCAAGAGACCAAAGGGGACCCCATGTACCCTTCCTAACCTCCACACCGAGATCTCCAGGCCTGTCTCCACCAGCTCCCTAAGATGTGTAACGTCTAATCCCTATTGTAAAAATTTGGTATTTTTAACCACTTCTCGTGGGTCTCCTTTAGCAAAGGACTCATACCCTTAGTTTCCATAAGTACAGCAAAGGTCAGTTAGCAAGCACTTGACCTGTTCATCTCAACTCGAGCCCCGAGTCACAACCATTTTCTTTGAAATCATCTCATTATCTAGAACTGCTAGCATAGCCTTCTGAGTGTTCCTAATAAAAATGAATGGAAGCACCATGTCTTGAGTGCCTACTACGTGGAAATTCCTGTGGCATACACATTGTTTCTAAAATCCAGTAACACCTCCCAAGCTAGTTATCATCCTTATTTCCCCAGATGAAAACCTGAGGGTCAGAAATGTTAATTCACTTGTCCAACATCTCATACCTAAAAAAATGGTAAAGCAGGGACTCAAATGCAGCTCGGTGCATATCTCAAGTTTATATATGTTTTTCATTGCATCAAGCTGTCATCTTAGGAAAAAGAAGTAGCTTTCTCACCCTCCAGAGGATATTTGCTTTGTGACTGCCCAGAAATTTATTGAATCTCAATATTTCATTCTTGCTTATTTGTATCATAGATTTATTATATGTTTGAGGAACAACAACAACTGGATATATATTATCATTTTTATGCAGGCCTTACGTCCTAGAGAAGAAAACACTAATAATGGCTGATCAGCACAATGAGAATTATTACATAACCCAACACTAAGAGCTATTTAGATAGTCTTAACATACAGAAAACATTTTTTTTTAAATTTGCATGGAGACTTTTTCACCAAACATTTATTTCCCTAACTCAGTATTTTGGTGCACTTCTAGATCTATGATCTCATCCAAGATTTACAATAGTCATCCTAGAAAATATACAAGGCTTGTGTTATTGATGCTTGTTTTACAGATGCAGAGATTTATCTTAAGAGAATCCATAAATCATCTTAAGTGGAATCTGTTGCTTCTATCTACCTAGTTTCCTTTCTCCCTTGATCTTATGAGAGTAGATTTCACTTGGAGACTCCGCTCCCCATGCAAAATTTCAGCCTCTATAGCTAGTCGGGAGCTAATTCCACCATCCTAACTAGCACTGGGAAAATCATCATACACCATCACTTGATCGCCAGGGTGTGTTCAAAACAGACATAGAGTTCATGTCAGTCTATTCAGGATTAAGCTTAGGAAGAGAACTTGGAAGGAAGCACCCTCTTCCCCTGAACTGAGAGGTAAAAGAATTTGAGCATCTAGTTGCACAGATGGGCACAGAGTGAAGAATAAACTTGAATGAAGTCAATGCAGAAGTAGGAAAAGGTGCGATGTACAGAGACATTGTCATGTTACTTGAGCACCTGGATCCAGCTATACTTCTTTGAAATTTTCAGTTACATTTAAAATAGATTCTTCCCTGGCTGGTGTGGCTCAGTGGGTAAGGCACTGGCCTGCAAACCTAAGGGTTGCTGGTTCAATTCCCAGCCAGGGCACATAACCAAGTTGCAAGCCAGGTCTCCAGTCAGGTCCCCAGATGGAGGCAGGTGAAAAAGGTAAACCATACATTGATGTTTCTCTCCCTTTCTTCCTCCCTCCCTGCCCTTCTCTCTAAAAATAATGAATAAAATCTTTAAAAATAAATAAATGAATAAAAGTCTTTCTTTCTCCCTACTTTCTCACTCTCCCATTCCCTTCTCTTCCCCTTCCCTCCTCTCTTCACCTCTAAGCTCTTGAAGTCAAACACTGAGCATCACCACCACTACTAAGGGGCAATACTTCCTCAAGTATGTAAGTCTTAACTACATGTTTGGAACTTAGGTTTACTGATATTTTAGCATATAAAACTTCTTTGCTAAGCAAGCCACCTCCTTAGGCAATGGTCCTTGATTCCCCTTTGGCTAAGATATATCTCTATCCGAAATATGCATTCCAATTTTGCTTCTCTGGAGAATTTTCTCTCCAAATATCCATTGGAAGAATACATGCTTCTGGAATTTGACTTTTCTCAAAGCTGTGTCATTGCATATATTGTGTAAAGGATACCAATAAGGCAAGATCGATTTGAGCACTATTTTCCTATTGAAGAAATTCAGTTTTATGTTCTAATCCAAGCTCAGACATTGAATGATAACATCAGTCACCAACGGCTTCCTTAATCAATGCTTGTTACTATATTAGGAAAGATTTATAAGCAAAAGCAAGCACTCCTGATTTGTTTCCGTGTATGGCTTTTCTTTTCTTCTCTTTGTCTCTTTCTTCTTTTAAACTAGAGACCAATAAAGCCTATATTGTACAACGGCAGGGTTTCACTCTATGATGATGAAAGAGAACTGAGAACATTTTTGTCTGAGTGATGAAGGAGCAGGCAATCTGTAATTTATAGCAAAATAAAAGTAATACTAGATTACGCTATAAAGCTGTCAATTGGATTATCACGGAATAAGCTGTTCAGTGTTTACCTGTACATAACCGATATGTTGAACAAGTAGGGCTTGTAGAGTGCAATCAGAAAACTACTTTATTTCTTCCCCTCGCTGCTTCCTCAAATCCTGTTTCGGCAACCAGTCCTTCTGCACCTGGCAGAAATCATGGGCAGGTGTCATAGCTTAGCTCCCTCTCTTGACCCAATAAACAGCTCTTTAGTCAATCTCAGCCTGAAAAGTCATCTCTTTTTAGTAATTACTCTGTCCACTTTATTGTATTGATTGCAGATTCAGAAGGTCATTCCAAGTTAAGAGTTGCTCCCCATGGACCCTCCTTCCATCAGCTCCTGTCTTCCTCTGCTGCCCCCTGGTGCAGGAAGGGGTCCTGTGGTTGGCGTTAGTTTTCTGTCTTCACCGCTTTTATTCCTTTGGCAATCATGAGGTTTCCTGTAGCCTCACCCCCCAACCTCAGCATTGAAATAGAGGAGGGGGAGGGGGATACTGTCCCGAAAAGTCTTCCTAGGTTGACATTGTGAAATGGCGGTGCTGGTTTCCTCTGAAGGTTGCAAATGTTTAAATGTGTTTCTTTTTCTCATGGGTGCTAGCTACCGTGTACTGGGAGATGCTCTCCATGTTCCGCTTACTTGGGTGGTAACTTCCCTACATCCATCCACTCCACCTCAGTTCTGCACCTCACTGTGTACGCCCGGCCTCTTCTGCTGAGGTCACTTATCCATGGGCAGGTGATCTTCAGGGAATAAGCACTAAGCCAGCATGTCCACTGTGATCTTCCATGGAATCACCTTCAACCAATTGATTTCAGAGAGATTCTTCAGCAGGCAATTGTGGATGGGAGAACAGTGAAGGAAATGAACTCCTATTGCATGCCTACGTAAACTCTGGACAATATTCTTGTACGATGATATGAAGACCAGGCTGCTAACCATGGGAAAAGGACACATTAATGATAAAAAAAAAAAAAAAAAAAAAAAAAAAAAAAAAAAAAAAAAAAAAAAAAAAAAAAAAAAAAAAAAAAAAAAAAAAAACCAAAAAAACCCCACAAGGCAGGGCAATAGGACCAAAGTACAGCAAAAAGGGTGAGGGTGGTGGGGAGTGGGGATGAGAATCCAGGACCAGGCCAGGTCAGTGACCTACAGATAGGACATCCTAAGGGAATGCTTTTTTGGCACCAGGGACTGGTTTTGTGGAAGACAACTTTTCCATGGACTGGGGTGGGGAGGATGGTGTTATAGCCAGTCACTCACTCACCTGATGTGTGACCCCATTCCTAACAGGCCACAGACCTGTTGCATAATTGTGCGGAGCAGATGGCGTATAGGATAAAAGCTTCCCTTTGTGTCATTTCATAGTCTTTCCCCCTTATATAAATGGTCTTTCATGAAATGTCATTGACATGAAATTTTGTATTTAATTTCTTATTTGGTTTTTACCAGGAAACAATATGAAGTTCCTCTTCTGCTTGTTTTTGTTTGTTTGTTTTTTTCAGGCATATCCCCAGCACTTGCGATGGGGGCAGGTAAACTGAAGGTGCTCAGCTAATATTTATTGGGTACCTGTTGAACATGCTACCTTGAAAATGTTTGTAGACTGCGCTTGAGGAAGACAAATGGACCTCAGCCTACTCCTCCAGTGAGCTTGGTTTGTTCTTTAACCAGCTGGGGGTTTGCATTTCCTTGAAATAAGTATGCGGGAGATGCAATTCACTAAGATCTCTTCCAGTTACGTCATCTGGTTCTACTATGGACAGGTATCCAAAAGTTTTCATGGATGTGTGTGTTAGCACATGTATGTGTGTTTTCTGAAGAGTGAAATTCAGGAAGAAAGGTAATACCATCTATTTTTGAGATGAGCAATGTACTGCAGGCTGAAGGGTAGGAGACAGATGCCAAAAAGACATGGTGAGGTAAAATTTTGATGTAGTTGTGTAGAGAAGTGAAAGCCAGCTATGAAGGCAGCTGAAATGACAGAAAAAAATGTTTGATGGGAGACTTTGTAATAATAGTAGATTCTATGGAGTAGGGACACAGGGAATGTTTATCTTTGATTACTTTTACATTATTTGTAATGTGATTTTTGAGTATAGGATTATCTTCTAATAACAATACTTAAGATATTTAGACCGAGAAGTCTTATTTTAGAAGACATATTTCTATAGGTAGTAATGTATCTATTTTTATTTATCTATATTAATTTACCTACACCTAGAAATAATTTCTAACCTTAGAATGATCAGGAGCAGATAAATTCTTTATGAGGAGTGTCATTGAATATGACAGCATTTATTTTAACTCATTTGAAATGTTAAAAAGAAATAACACCACCAATTCATCTTTGTGAGGAAGACATTTCTTAAGAACTGGAATGATCAATGGGTAGAATAGCTCCACAATCATCAACTATGCAGCAATTTTCTGTACAGATACATAGATTAGGTGCCATAGAAGTTGCTAATAATAATGTTACGAAGTCTTGGTCATTATGTGTCAGTGATATGTAAATATTGTTGCTTGAATTCTTTTTAGCAAATCTGTGATAGAGGCACTGTTAGTTTCCCCATTTAGTAAGGTAAAGCTAGAACATTTGAGTGATATCTTTTACACAAAGGTTTATCTACACACTTACCTGATTTACTATCATTTGTTATAGGCTTTGCTGTCTGAACGTGACAAGCTTCATCTTACGAAAAGATCTTATTTGAGGTGCCAAAAACCCTAGAAGGGTGTAAGCCAGGCAAACTCTTTGATTGAAGGCAAATTACAACCATTGTTTGCTGCTCACTTTTAGTTTTAATGTACATTTGTGCAAGAGTGCAGAGATGGAAGCCTTGTCAGTCACAGGTATACTTAAGGAATCAATCCAAAAGCAAAAGGAGTTGAAAAAAATTTCCTCAGTGGCAGTATGTGCCTGCCCCCAAGGTCTATCTTCCGTTCAATTGTTTTTCAAAGTTTGAAAGCTGCTTATTAATTCTTTTTTCTTTTTAAGATTTTAAGGTGTTTGTTATTTCTAAGTAACATGATGGAGTCAGGTGTTTTACTGAAACATCAGTAGGAAAAAAGAATTAGATGTTAGTAGGAAATAATATAATTAGTTGTTATAAAATTTACTAATGTTTAGATATTCTCATTTGTTTTTTAATTGCCCTAACTTTTTTAGTTACAAGACACACATAAGCATAATTGTTACAGGATTTCAATAATATATTTTTTTTTGACTAGTGAATTTCATACATTCTGTTCCATAATGTTGTTTTCTTTCCCTAACACGTAGGAGAGGTTTTGGTTGGTAGTTTTCTCTCTGTGGTTAATATAAATGTGAAATGTACTATAACCATTACACAGGGAAGACTACATAAAAGCATTTGCCCCAGAATTCTAACAATGTATTAGGCTTCTCCTCTGCACAAACTTAAATGCCGATACCCATGCAACACTGCAGCAGACTCTGTCCATCAGATAGCAATTCAAAATGAACTCCAACTTGTAGTTCCATCTCTCAAAATACCTGAAGATCACCACACTAGCTTTTCTGGAAACCTTTTCCTCAATGTCTAACACCTTCTTCCCTCACGTCTGTTCTGAAGTCCTTCAAACCCTGAAATCTTAAGTTGCCTTCTCTCAACTCCAGTCTGCTGGCATTTTTTAAAAATTTAATTTTATTGTTGTTGTATTACGTTCATACCCTTTTTCCTCCCCTGTGTCCCCTTCGCCATCCACCCACTCCCCCACAAAGTCAATCCCACTTGACTTTGTCCATGGTTCTCCCATGCTAGTTCCTTGACTAAACTGTTCCCCTTCTTGGCCTCCTCCTCCCCCTGCCCCCCTCCCCTCTGCCCACTGAAGGTCTTCTTATTGTATTCATGTATCTGGTTCTGTTTTGCTTGTTTGTTCGTTTTGTTCATTATTGTCCTGCAATGGGTGAGATTGGTGGCATTTTTAAATTCTCTCTTTTCTCATTGGTAGTTAGAATTTATCTTTCTAGGTGCATTTTCGTCCTCTTTCCTAATACTCTGAAAGTCATTGCCACCTCCCTCCATTCTCCTAATTTTGTACCACAAAAGATTCTGGAAACTTGCTGATCAATCCCTTGCTTTGACTGAAATAGGGGGGCAAAAGGAAAGAGGGAGGAGGCAGTTACTATTCAGGCTACTTCATTGCACCAATAATAAGGGCCAGGATCCCAAACTTTTTTGGTCTTACGGTGACAGTTGGTTCCTGGTCTCCACCTTCTTCTAAAGACCCCTGAACCAACCCCCTTACACCCCTCAGAGATACTTGAACTGTTTGGGCAGCCCCCATTCCTGCTCAAAAGCCTGACCTTCTAGGACCCTAACAAAATAGCACCAGACAGGCAGTTCTACTCTCACATATTTTGAGTCCCAGGTCTGTGGAGCCCTGATTTGAATTGTCCTAGTTTTGACACCACTTTGTTCCCCCAGCTCAGCAGGTGGTGGGTGCGTCTTGCAGTCGCTATGTCTGGATTGCCTCATTGGGTGGCCCTTTTGTGTTGACTTAGCCCTTATCATCTGCATAATCATTGCTTGTATTACACACCCCCTCAACTCCCGTAAACTGGAAAATGCCTAGTATGGTCCCTGGTTTCTTCTTTGGAGCTGGACTGATGCAGGGCTGGGGAAAGCTAAACATATAAATTGTCACGCTATTACTGAAAAAGCGTCACAGTCTACATGTGGAAGAGAAACACTGTATGTTCTGATTTGAAAGTCAAGGCAAGGCTGTGAAAATTACTGTTGAACATGGTTAACCAATTCTGCATTCAAAGGAAGGTAGTTTAAAATATTAAGTGAAAAAAAATCTCCATGTGTTGTCTATTTCCATATTTTGAGTGTTTTTAAAAGATAGCATTATACTGTTGTTCATGAAATGATTATAAATGAAAAACCTTATAACTTATCTAAACTTTCTTAAAATCGAGTCCCACTGAGACAAAGTTAAGGTAAACCATTTCTTCATATTTCTGAATGTCTGCATCTCATGAATGGTCAATAATTTTTGAGGCCTTCTGTACATTTATTTATAAAACCAGTAACAGTTAAAATGTTATTGTTTTGTGTTTTACCTCTTGGGAAACAAATAATGTGTAGGAAATGATAATCCTTTAATAAGTGTTTTGCTAATCTGATATTTAAAATATCATTTTATGTTTCACTAGAGTTTTATTAGGCATGAGGAACTTTTGCATCTCTTACCCTCCATATTCTTACCCCAAAATATATATCATGGGCTCCTTACATTTTTTCTTTAGAGAATCTTAAACTCAGAAGGATTCAAGAATTTACCCAAAGTCTGTGGGCATCTAATCTGTGGGGTGAATACATGGCCCTTCTCCCTCCTATGACTGAGGTCTGATCAGAGTGTTTCTGGCCGGAAGGAATGTATATTGTTTTGGGAATGGATTATAACTCCTCCCTAATCTCCTTTTGGGAGTGGCTTCTTGTGCTGACTGCTTCTTGGCCTTTTCTGCCTGCACATACACACTGATAGGCCAGGTGCAGCCTGGACCCCTGCTGCCTTTGTCTGGGACCTCGTATAATGAACCTCAGGCCAGAGGAGATGTGGTCTCTCTCATACCCACTGGCCACTGTGTGTGTGGTCCCCTGTAATGTGAGGAAAAAGTGGCATGTTCATGTTGGCTAGTTCAATAGGTGTATTTTTTGGAATATCATGAACACGTAAGCAGCTCCCTGGTTTGGGGTTGGAGCTTCTGCCCCCACATAATCTCTTACATGCCAGAACTTTTTATCAGTATTACTTTGCTTTGCTGCTGTTTTGACTTGCTTCTTCCCTAAAATGCATGTTATCAAACAAGGGTGTCTCATGATGGCCCAACCATGTTGAAAACTCTGAAATCATCAATGTTGCCAAAAAACATGACCGCATGATTTGCATGGCCTGTGCTATTCTTTACTGTGTTTAACAGAAGGTTTATCAGAGGTAGGGCTCAAAGAAACCACCTGGAAGGTATAATTACCTTCAGGGATATTTTATTATTAAAAGGTATAATGAGAGGTACTGTAAGAGTAGATTAAACTATTAGGGAACCTGCCACAAGTGACTTTGTAATTTGAGAGATCATTTATCATTTTTAATCATGACTTTCAGTTCATTTCTCTGGGTAATTTTTCAAAATACTACAAGAATACTCTCTCTCTCTCTCTATCCTGCTTAATAGATAAACTGGACTTCCTTTTCAGCAGAGAAAATAAAGGCACATTCAATAATTCATCTAGCTATACATGTACCATTTAAATTTATACAACATCCTTAAAATTTATCTTTGTATGATGCCATTGGATACTCAATTCTTCTTACTTTAGAAATCTGTTCCTATGGCCTAAATGTACTTTATCTCTTGGTCTTTTTAATCTTGTCAAAAGAGTTATAAAGTATCAGCAATTCTTGATCAGAAAGTACACTAAAAAACACAACTATATTATTTAGACCTGCTGATAAAGAATTAAATGTGTGTGTATACATATACATACATACATACATACATACATATATATGTATATATGTGATATATATATATATATATATATATATATATATATATATATGCATAAACACACACTCACAATGTTTTTCCTGAAGCTTTTGATTTCCTACTCAGGATTTCCCACTACCTCCTTATGAGAGTGTACCTATACTGCTAGAAGCAACAATATATCCAGCTAAAAATTACATATCCAATCATCCTGTACAAATAGGGGTGACCAATGATGTATAAAGAACCCTTTGGAGAAGCTTCCTAAAATGATCTCTTTTGGAAGAGTTTTTTTTTTTTTTTTCAGTTGGCATGTTTTTACAATTTTATAAACCTATTTTCCTTCTTTCATTTTGACTTACTAAGCAGGGCAGAGAGAAGATGGCTGGTGCTACAGTACCCACGTTGTGTGCGGTCAGAGGCAAATTTAAGGCACAAAGCCATATTCTAAATAGAACAAGCCGATTTACAGAGAATCCTGGGTCACTGATTACTATGAGGATGAGGAGTTGCCATATATCTCTGAAATACTTGTCTGAACTTTTTTATTTTTGTGGGTACAAGAAGCCACTATAACATCAGACCTTTCACTAAGGACCACCAACAATTCCCTAATTTACATACAAAGCTTGTAAGATAATGGGGTGCTTTCTCAAGTCTGATGGAAATATGCACTGCTATATGGTTTGGAAAATAAATCAGCATGCAACATCAAAATTCTGTAAATGTAAATGTATTTTGACTTAGCATTGCACATCTAGTAAATTAAAAGAAATAAAGAGGGGTGTATTATAGTGATGTTTGACTCAATTTTGCTTACATTGGTTGGGATTTTTGAACCACCGTAAAGGCTCAATAATATTAAAAATACTTAAATACATTATAGTAAAATTGTACACAATTCAGTTACTAAAATATTTGCCCAATACTTACAACATTGTGAACTTTTTTTAAAGTGGCATCATGTATTCAATTAAAGTACATTAAGTGTACAAAATATACCTTATGATAATGACAATGTCAGCCATTAACAAACCATACATGTGCATAGAACACTTGTTTCTGTGACCATCCACTCAAAAATTGACTTAGTTATCTCTGGGTGTTTTAGTATTGGTACCTTATATTTAAACTTAACTTTTGAAGAAAATAAACAAATACCCCTTATATATTAAGAGGAAACTAAGTTGAAAAAATGTTTGGTGTTACTAATATTGGAGAATGATGAGTGTGGCTAGGTTGAAGAATTGAAGTCATTATGATTTTTCTGCTGATTCCTAATATGCAAGCTACCTCAGTTTTTGTCAGTGTAAGTGAGAAGGAGAAGTCTGAAAATTTTCCCCATCAAATGAAGACAGATTTTTTTGACTTCCTTTTGGCAAGAATTTATACAATGCAGCTGCACTAACTTATTCCAGGTGAACAGCATACGGCAAGAGTAGATACGTTCTTATTAAAAACGAGGATGCTTCAACTTGTCTATGCAGCCCTTGAGAAAATAATGTGTGTCTCACTCAGTCTTTATCCCCAGTGCCTGGCACATACTAATGGTCATTGAGCACATGACAGCTGACTGTATATGCAATGTGTCCACCTGCTTCGGGTCCCAAGATATTGCCCTAGTCTTTCTTGGGTATATCATTTTAAGGGATTTTTCCTTGGTCCACCCCACAACAACTTTGGTAGGTGGAATTTGAAAAATAAAACTTATAGAGAAAAAAAAAAAAACATTCAGAAAAATCACGTATCTGAACAAGATAGCTCATCCGTTCATGTAGGAAATTATTGAACTGTTGTGATAAGCAGTAGTGCAGTTTGACAAGTATTTCCAGTTCTTAACAACTTGTAGGTAGGTGCATGACAGGGAAATACTTTCTGGGATTTTTATTGTTAGGGCCTGTGGGCTGAATTTGGCCCCCACCATGTTTTATCCCACGCGGGACCTTGTTTCTACCTGGCTCGCTTAACTGTTCAGGAGTAGTTGCATTTATAGTCCTAAAATGACATTCGGCCCTTTGAAGGCAACTGTGAGGTTGATGGGGCCCCCAGTGAAAATGAGTTTGACACCCCTGCTGTACGCCTCTGCAGTTCTCCATAATATAAAACTTTTTTTTTAAAAAAGAGAGATTTTCGTTTCTAAAAAGTAAGCCTGTTTAAGACAACCTGGCCAGCTCACTAAAGGGTCTCCGGTGAACACATGCTTGACAGGCAGGCTGCAATGGAGGGTGACAGTTTTGAGAAAGTGGGCCACCGTCCATTAGGAATTGGTGTAACGGTGCTAAAACCAACGTTGACCTGTGACCTATCGTTCTCAATTTCCGTAAGTGAGGAGCAATGCTCCAAAACCCAATGACTCTGCCTCTGTTGTGCTGGCTGACCATTGCATTGATGATAGAGCAAAGGTAACAAAATTAAACAAAATGAGGATTTTATGTAAAAGGGATTTCTCTCCGCCTTTGTGATAAGGTGTTATTATCATCATTATAAAAGGTTTTAACTAAGTGAGGCATTTTATATTACCTGTAAAATACATTCTAAAGTGCTAACCTTGAGAAGAATAACCCTGATTAATTATAGTTCCCAATAATTAATTCACTCTTTTAAATTTTTTATCCAATTATAATTCTTCTTTTTTGCTGGTTTCCACTGTAATCTTTCATGTTCTGTAAGAATCAAATGCTCCGAAATGGACCTAATTCAGCTACCTGAAAATAGCAGCCCTAATTATAAAAGTAAACTATATAGAACGTCAAAAATAATTTGACAGATTTTTTTTTCCCTGTGACAACTTAAGGAACTAATAGGTTCAGCTCAAAGATATTCCTTTCAAAGTTCCACACAGATATCCTCATTTCTGCCCATACCCCTCAAGAGCTGCAATGAGATTAGCTCTTTGACACTATTAGTATTCTTCCCTCTAATCCCCAAATAATAAACATTATAACCCCACATATACACAGACTCAAACCAAACAATATATATATATATTGAGAGAAAGAGAGAGAGAGAGAGAGAGAGAGAGATAGATACCAGGTCTGTCCTGAAAGTATTGGCTGTGCAAACTTTTTACTATATTGACATTGGCTTGATACTTTTCAGGACATACCTCGTGTGTGTGTGTGTGTGTGTGTGTGTGTGTGTGTAGTAGAAAAAATTGTTAGTTGCAGACGTCAACTCTTTTGCAGGGGCAGTCAAATCCTTTGCAAAGACTTCAAGTAGGAGTTTTCTTATAAGAATACTGATGGTCCAATTCTATCTTTAAAATGTTTCCTGATTCAATGACAACAAACCCACAGCAAATAAAGAGAAAGAACCAATCCAGTCTAGTATACTTGAATAGTTATACTATCATTGCAGTGGTAGAGACTAGAGACAAAGATAACTGAAAAAAAAAAGTTTTTTTTGTCATTAAATTATGAATTCAAGCTGAACAGGTTTTCATTGTTATGATAAAGGACTTGCTTTAGAAGGCTAGAGATTGTGTTAGAAATTACTTATGTGATAGTTTGGAGACTAGGAGTATCATATAGTAAAGGAAATAATCATAGTAAAGTAATGTGGTAAAAAAAAAAAAAAAAAAAAAAAAAGCCACCCTTTGGTGGATCCTGTGAACTTGGTGGCATGGTGTTAATTTCGGGAGCTAAAAAGTTAGATTCCTTATGTGCTCAGGGGACTGTCCAAGAAGTTGACGTGAGGAGTAACCAAGTTTTTCACCAAGAAGTTGGAGGTGTGGACTTTCACCGTTCCAGCCAAGCTCTCCGGTGACCAAATTCCCAGAGACCATTCCTAAAGGTAGTTACCAGAAGGTATTAAGGAGCTGAACAGTTTTCCAGCTCTGAAAGTTGGTATAACTGGAATGTATTTCATGCTCACACAGCAATTACTTTATTTAACAATCACCTCACATGAGTTTGAAATAACGAGAAGTAACTGAAAGCCAGACACTCCATAAAAGGAACCCACCAAAGTGGCCTGGGATGAGACATTGGGGAAATTAGAAGAATCTGGCTACCATAAAATTGTATGTTTTTTATCAGATGATGCATGTTTTTATCTGCCCTTAGTGTTTCAGCAATTATCCTTCTGGAAAATAACATCCACATTTCCAGGACCTGTGAGTGGAATAAGTGAGTCCACACCTATTAAATTTAGAAAAATTGGTGATTGAGTTATCTCTAGAGAACCAATGTGATACCCTAGTTTCTTGCCTGAGATGGATAGCTTAAAAAAATAAAGGTTAAAAAAAAAAAAAAAAAAAAAAAAAGCCTGGCCAGAGAAGCAAGAATTAAAATGAGGGAGAAAAAGGGGAGAGAAATAAAGCCTATTAGTTTCTTTCTATCAAGGCCATCCCCTCTCACTGACACTTATAATAAACAGAGAAATCTATATTCACAGGCAAACCATCTTTTGTTCAATTCACCCTGGAGAAGAGCCACTTGCCATTTTAGTTTCACTCTGGGACTACAAAGGATCTAGATTTAGAGAAAGAATATTATAATGTACTAGGGCCTCGCCCTTCAAGGACAAGAGTAAAGTATATACATTGACTGTCCATCTCGTTTGTTATACAAAGACAGAAAACATACACATCAATGTCATGTATATTTTTATGTCTTTACATGCTTATAGATATCAGGTTATGATGGAGGAGTATGATTATATAGTTGAATAATTTTTCCACTAATACAAATCTTACAACATGGACATTCTCATCTACCACTTGCAGCTGAGGAATTCGATTCTTGCTGCCTGCTCTCTGTGTTCACTGAACCTGACAATTCTCTTCTCAGACCTCCTTACCCTTTGGCTCTTTCACACAACCTAGGAGCTAACTCTCGCTCATCCCATGGCTAAAACATATGGGAAGCCAGACTGACCTTTTTAGAAGGCGCTTCTGAATGTGGACTTGCCTTCTTATTCAAGGCTTTGATTAATTACTCTTTAAATCCACTTCCTTATTCTGACAAGTCTTCACTTAGACTATGAACCTCTTTAGTTTCTGAATAACTATTCCCCCTTAACTGACTGAGCCCATTGCTGAGGCTTGTTCCACAGCAGGGGGAAGAGAAAAGGAGACACAATTATTATATCAAGGTAAAAACTATGGTAATATATCTATCTTGTGGCAAATCAAAAACCAGGGAAAACAAGCCCGGCAGGAATGCCTAACCTCTCAGGGGTGCCTAAGCCATCTCCATATGCATTTAAAATTCATTGATTTTTAGAGAGAAAGGGAGGAAGGGATGGGAACGGGAGAGAGAAAGAGAAGGAGAAGGAAAGAAACATGGATTTGTTTTCCATTTATTTATGTGTTCATTAGTTGTTTCTTGTACATACCTTGCCTGGGGATCGAACTTGCAATCTTGGTGCATTGTGATGGCACTCTAACCAGCTGAGCTACCTGGCCAGAGCCATATGCATTTTGGTTCTTGGTTTTCTGCTGGCCATTTGGTGACCGACCAACCTATCTGTGGAGTATGGCTGAAACAATTCTTTGTACTTCAAATTAGTGTTACCATTCCCTATGGTATTTTGAAAACAGAAAACTAGGTTTCATATTTATTTTTCTGCTTCATATTAAAGCAAAAAGTATGATGTAGATATCTGAGATGTTTTTGGAACAATTACATGAACTCTCACTGGTCAGTCATCAAATTGTTAGAAGTTGATACAGATTCTAAATGCCCTTTGTGTTGTGTGTGTGTGTGTGTATGTGTGTGTGTGTGTGTGCATGTGTGTGTGCGTGTTCACACACGTGCACACATGTATTCTGTAGTAGAGAACTAATCTGAATCTTAGAACTTGTGGCTCTAATCTGAGTACCTCAATGATGAGAGATGGACTTGGAATGTGTTAACAGAAAAATTCTATACCCAGTTTCCCATTTTCTCTGTTGGGAGATAGGACTAAACAATCATGTCATTCTTGGATATGAGCAAGGGACCTGAAGCCAGCATTTGGATGGGGCTAATTTAAGGCACAAGCAGAAACTGTCACAAAGGAAAGGGCTATTGGCTGAATTACCAGCTGAAATCACTCTTTATGGAAAACATATACAAAGTCCCTAACGCATTATTGATGGCACAGGATGAACTACAGCACAGCAGGCACCAAATCCATTTCACTAATTCCCCTGGCCAGGAGAAAAGACACTGACTCGGAATGGAGCCAATCAGCCAAGCCAAGGGTTGCCACACAAGCTGTACACACCAGCAGATCCATAAATCTGTTGTAATTGAGGTAGTCTCTTCATTGAGAGAAGAAAAACATTTTGAGAAGTTCTAACTCTCTGTTAAAGAATTCTAGAGATTATAAGAAAGCTAACGATGCAGAACTAATCCATTTAAGTGAAATAATGTAAATATTAAAGTTAATAATAAATACTAGTCACCAAGTATTCATATTATTTATATGACTATAACATTTGTACTATTTCTATGTACTATTTGCATGAATGGAGCAATAGTCTACAAACTGGAAATGTTTAATATACACCCTAATCTTCAAGAAAGGAGATATCAATGACTGCAGTAACTACAGGACCACTGTTCTAATTTCCCACATAAGTCACGTGATGATCAAGGTGATGTAAAAGGTTCCTACCTTATAGGGTGAGAAACGCTGGGTATTCAGGCCAGATTCAGGAAAGGAAGATATATTCGTGATCTAACTGTGAACATTCATTGGCGTGCTCCAAAGAATTTCAAATGAAGGTTGGTCTAGCTTTAGCAACTACAGTGAAGGCTTTGACTGCATGAATCATGAAAAGCTATGAGATTCTCTGAGAGGAATGGGCACATCTCAGCTCTTGTAACCTATATTGTGGATGGGAAGCCATTATCAGGACAGTATCAACAGACAGAAAAGTTTCCTATGGCCAAAGGTGTCAGACATTCTTTTTTATATTTATTTTTAGAGGGAGGGGAAAGAAGGGAGAAAGAGTGGGAGAGAAACATCAATCAGCTGCCACTTACAGGCCTGCAACCAACCCAGTCATGCACCCTGACCAGGAACTGAACTGGGACACTTCAGTTCTCAGACTGACTCTCAATCCACTGAGCCACACCAGCCAGGACCATGGTGCATTTGTACCTCTCTGTTTGTTTCACCTGTATGCAGAACATATCACATTCCAACTGGCTTAGACTCAGAGGAAAGAAGGGTAAAAACTGGTGGAAGAAATATCATTTAATTTAAGATATACTGATTACATCTTACTAGCAGAAAGTAGCAATAATTTGAAACAACTTCCAATGAAAGTGAAAGAAAGCACCAAAGCAGGACTACATAGGAACAGCATGAAGACAAAATCATGACTACAGAGAAGAAAGACACACCTTTACCATGGACAATGAAGATATGCAAAATGTTAATGATTTAGTTTACATTGGTTCAGTCACCAATTTGGAGGAAAACTACAGCCAAAAAAAATAAATAAATAAAATCAATAGGAGGCTGAAATTCAGAAGAGCAGCCATGGAAGAATTAGGAAACATCACCAGGAGCAAGGATGTGTTATTAGAGATCAAGGCTAAGATCATTCACACATTTGGGTTCCCATTTACTAGGCATGGATGTGAAAGCTGAACAACAAAGATGACTGATAAGAAAAAATATATGATTCACTTAAAATACAGTGTTGAAAGAGGGCTCTCTGGCTACCCTGGACCACCAGAAAGATAAACAATTAGGTCCTAGAGCAAATTAAGCCTAAAACATCTCTGGAGGCAAATGTGACAAAAATGAAGTTGTCTTACTTTGGACACATCGGAGGAAGGGAGAAGGCAGGGTTCTCTGGAAAAGACACTGGGAAAACCAGCATGCAGAGGCAAAAGAGGAAGACCAAACATGAGGTGGATTGATCCCATAAAAGAAGCCACAGACATGAATCTACAGGAGCTGAGTGGGGCTGGTCAGACAGGATGTTGTGGGCTCTCCCTCCTCCCTAGAGTGGTCAGTTGCTAGAGCTGCCTCAACAGCACATCACACACATGCACATGGTGTACATGAATACATTATATGATTTTATTTAACCCTCATGCTAGCTCTCTAAGTGGCTGCAATGATCTCCATTTTGTAAATGAAATAACTCAAGTCCAGGTGATACGGCAACATACCGAGCTTCCCATGGTTGGAAATATGGGAGACAGACCCCCGCCAATTTACAAAGTGTTTGCTTTGAAAACCAGTGAGGATGTGCATGAGAGAAACAGATGGAAATGAACATGTTTTCCTTACATCTCATTCGCAGGATAATTGAAGCATCTACTGTACATTTCTGTAAATAAATCCATGTTTTCGGTTGATCCAACTACCACGTTTTATTTTTGAAAGGGAAATAAATCAGGGCAAGCAACCAGGAGGGCAAGTAGTAAAACATCTAAAGAGAAAAGCCAATTATTTCTGTGTTTAGTCATTTTTTTTCTTTATTCAAAAAGCATGTTCAACGTCATAAAGCATTGAACTACTTAAGGAGCTTTTTTTCCTACGCAATGACACAGGCATCCTATTTTTACCCATAAGAATAAAATAGATTCACTGCAAAATTAACTGGTTTTCTTTTCCTGAAGTGAATCATGGGTAGCATGATAACCTGAATAATATTCAGCCTCCTCAAAGAGCCCCAAAACTAAAGGAAATAGAAAGACTTAATTTAGCATGAAAGGGAAATGGACAATTAGCCCATTAACTCTTTATTAGATTGATAGATGGTTAATTGATAACTCAATAGTTTTAAACATAACCATGGTACTCTGTTGGCTCAGAATACAGGAAGAACAGAACATTTACTCAGAAAAAATAAATCTCTTCTAAAAGTCACTCATTGAAAAATATATACATATTGGGACAAATTTTACCTACGTAAAGAGTTAGTATCAGCATTCATATATGTTATGAACTGAACAGTGTTCTGTCAAAATTCATTTGTTGAAGTCCTAACCTTCAGTACCTTACCAGGTGACTATATTTGGGGACAGGGTCTTTGAAGAAGTAATTCAGGTAAAGTGAGGTCATTCATGTAACCTTAATCCAATATGAGTCATGTCCTCACAATAACATGGAATATGGACACAGACAGGTACAGAAAGAATACCATGCAGAGAGAGACACAGGGTGAAGATAGCCATCTATCAGCCAAGGAGGAAAATAAACTTCTCAATGAAAAATAGAAACTAAGCCTGCTGGCTAACACATCCATCTGGGACTGCTAGCCTGGAGATCCTTCAGAAATAAATTTCTGTTAATGAAGCCGCATACCCAGAAAGAAATAAAACAATAAAAATAAAAGTCTTTGACATTAAAGAAAAAACAAACAAACTATGGACATCTTAACAGCTTCTAGCCAACACAGAAGATTCTGGACGGTTTCTGGTATCTGCTTCCTGCTAGGAGCAAGAAGAAAAAATCCAAACAGAAGTTTTTACCGTGGTGTGATTGGAAATAAGGCACCCAGTAAACAGAACTGTTATTTTGAGTTGAAGGTGGTCTTGTGCCCACATTTTCTTTATCCTTATAAAAGCAACTTAGTCCCTTAAGAAAACTCTTTTGCTATTTACTTTATGAAAAGTTGACAAAAAATATTGTTTCAAGCTAAAAGGATGCTGTGTTTCCTGACATTCTATAAGAATCAGGCTCGAACTTCACTTTCTTAGGCAGTTTAAGCTATAACATGATCCCAGTGGAGGCCCAATGAGTATTATTAGAAGGCTGTGATGGGTGTCAATATCTATCGAGAAAATGCTGAGCGACAAACATTGAAATAAAAATTGCATGATTCATTGCCAGTTACTACATTAGAATCTGAGATATTTAAAAAAGAGAGAATAGCGAGATTTTTAACAGGCATACTGTTCTTATTCATGTGGTTAATTAATCAATTCACTTACCCATTATTGTAATAATACAAGTACTAATCATCTAGTCTGTGCCAGAAATTCGAGTTTGAATATAATGGTTAACGGGATACAATCTCTTCTTTTGAGAACTTTAAAGTGGGAAAGGCACATAAGGAAGCATATGGTTGTAATATAATGATATATGAGCCAAAATAATTTTTTTTTTTGGCTAGGCAGGAGATGGAATTTAATTTGCTGGTGACAGGGGGTGGACAATACCAATTAGAGTTCATACAGCTGCATTTCGGTCTAAGACGCCACTGGGAGAAGGGGTGGTGGTTACCTTAATTCTTCGTAGATTCAATGGCATGAACTTCATCTCCTATGTCACTTAATCCATGATAATGGGGAAGAGTGAAAAAAAAGAAACCAAGGTCTCAAACATTTCTAATTGAAAACTTTTCAAGACAGGACAAAAGGGGAACAGAATATAAAGACATATGGAGCCTGAATATTGTCGTATTTTCTCCTACTAGAGCACCGAGGTTTCATGGACCAATGGTGACACTTGGCACAATTTGAGACATCTGAATGTAGCTGAGTTCTTTTCAGTTGGATCTTTTCTTACCATGGAGAAAATGACAGGAGGGAGGGAGAGAGGGAGTGAGGGAGAGAGAAGCCAAGGGAAGGGAAGGGGAGGGGAGAGTGATTACCCCTAAGAAATGTAACTCTCTGGAGTTCAGCTAAGTTTGCTGACAAGCATTTACTTCTTAGAGATACTTTGCCCTGGAAGAATTGCAGGGGCCTATGCTGAGGCCCAAGGGGACAGGCAGTTAGACCAGCACGACTGATTTATCTTTACAGGTGTGCTGATGTCACAGGATTGCAGTCTGAATGACGCTGGCTGTGAAGATAAAGAAAGACACAGAGCTTTCAGAGATATTCAAAGGCTTGTACTGGTTATCTACATAACCCATTTCCCCCCAAATTTAACAGCTGCTGAAGTCCACATGTATTCTTTCACCCTGTTCTGATCCCACAGAGTTAGCCAGAACCTGGGCTCACCTGAGCTGCCCAGGTTGGTTCTGGGGATGGCTCTCCCGAGAGGTACTCGTGCTGTTAACCAGAAATGCAGCCAGTCCACAGTGGCTCACCTACATGCCCTGCAGTGTGGTGCTGGTTATTAGCAGCAGGATTTGGTTCCTCCTATGTGGACCTCACTCTGTGGTCACTTGGGTATCCCCACAGTACCTCCCCCAGAGCAAGGGATCCAATGGAGCAAAAGGGACCCAGGCATGGAAGTCACAACCAGTCACTTCTGCAATACCAAGAGGTCAGAGAGCCTACCCTATTGAATGTAAGGAGACTACACAGGAGGGTGAACACCAGGAGGCAAAAGTCACTGGCAGGTATCTTGGAGGCTAGCTATGACAAAGAAACAATGACAGCTGGTTATCTACCGTTCTGGATATGAGAATGAACGAGGAAATCAAATGTGAATGAAGCTCAAGAATCTGGCTTTTGCCAGTGACAGTGCTTTGGTTTAGAAGTGTTTTGCGTTTGCACTTTCATGCTGAGCATTTGTTAACTGTATACATGACAAGTATTATTCCTCTAGGGAAAGTCACAGGCATGACGTGTCAGATCAGAGGGAGGTTGTTAATTTGCATCAAGTCTTGTGGAAAGATAAGGGGAAGTATCCCAGGGACGGTTGTAAAAAGATATTTCAACAAATTAATAACATTAGAATGTCTACATCTCTAAAGTACATCAACAGTATAGGAAGTAAAAATTGGTCTTGGCTGGTGGCACAGTGCATAGGTGCCGGCCTGCATACCCAAAGGTTGCTGGTTCGATTCTCAGCGAGGGCATGTAGCTAGGTTGCAAGCCAGGTCAGTAGCTGGAGGCAAGTGAAAGGCAACCATACATTGCTGTTTCTCTCCCTCTCTGTCTCCATCCCCTCCCCTCTCTCTAAAAATAATAAATATAATCTTAAAAAAAAAAAAGAAGAAGAAAATGAAGTAAAAGCGGTTCATGGTCCTTAGCACCAGAGAACAAAAATTGTGGTTGTATAATACTAAAACAGCTGTTTTTCTTTTTTTTTTTTCCCTCCAAATCAAGTTTTAGTAAACGTTGCCCTAGTGATATTTGGGGCTGGATTATTTTATTATTAATAATTAATTTTGTTTTAGGGAGGGCTTTCCTTGGTATTGGAGAATATTTAAAAGCACCCTTTAGATGACAATTATACTTGCCTTGTGAAAGTCTTATGATTCTAGAGGTCAGCAAAAATCCCCTTGTAGGGTAGGCAAAGGAGTTTAGAATGGGTTTTAATCACCCATAGTTAAGAACCACTGGTTTAAGTGTTTTTATAAAGTCTGGAAAAAACACTTGGTTAAAGTTTTCGGGAAAATACATTAAAATAAACTGTGGATCTGGTAAAATCTTGTAATTAACCCACCAACTTAAAAGTTGGTGCTTGTCATAAAAAAATAATAATAACAATAATTTCTTTCTAAATCAGTTGAAAATATGGAGCAGAAAACTCATTCAGATAACAATGAAAACAAAATTTTAGGTCAGTCCAGATGTCAAAAATTGAATGCCTGCTGTCTAAGCCTTCCAATAATTTGGACATTTTTTTGGATTGGAAAAGGCACCTCTGAACCCTTTTACTGTTGCACTCAAGTAGACATGAAATTACATCATGGGGTAGAAAAAAGACTCACACACTGGGAGCTTTGCCCAAGGGTTGTATTAAGGTGATATTTATGGGAAACACCAAGTGTCTTTCATAAAAATATTCTTATAAAGAAACCCAAATCTGAATGTTGTTCCTGTAAAAGTCCCATGGTTATTCCAGGTCAGGATGGAATCTATGAAACTTGAGAAATCAACAGGAATATATATTTCTCTGCCCTGATTTGCAGATGGCATGAAAAAGATATTATTTGTTTTTGTTCCGAGGAAGGCACATTGTACTGCTAGTTTCTTGCCAGGGCAATCAGGTAAGAAAATAAACAGTATCAGGACTGGCATTGAAAATTAAAACTATATATATTTACAAGTGATAGAATCTGGAATGTGGAAAACCCTACAAAATCTTCTAAAAATACTATTAGAACAAAGAAATGAGTTTGGGAACTTTAAATATATTGAATAAATATATAAAATCCATTTCATTTCTATACAGTAGCAATAAGGAATCTGAACATTAATTTAATAAAGCAGCTCAATTTATAATAGCTTCAAAATAATAAAATAACTAGAAGTAACTCAAAAAAAAGAGGTGAAAACTACATAATATGTTGAAAGAAATCAAGAGAGGTATAATAAAGTGAAAAGACATCCCATGTCTATGGATGGGAAAACAGTATTTTTAAGATGGTAATACTCTCCAAACTGATGTGCAGATTAAAATGATCTATGTCTTTTGACATCTTTTGCAGAAATTTTGAGACTGGTCTTAAAATTCTTATGGAAATGTGAGAGACTCAGAATAGCTGAAATAATATTGAAAAAAAAAGTTCGAAAACACACACTTTTTCTTTCTTCAAAACTTACTACAAAGTGACAGTAATCAGGGCAGCATGATATTGGAATAAGAATAGACACATAGATCAATGGAATTAAATTGAAAAAAAAGCTTTTACTTAACATTTTCTAAAACAAGCAATGCTTATCTTTCTCATGTATCAAACTTTTCATTTCAAAATTTCTGATGACAGTTTTAGTCTCTCTCTGTCAGAAGGAGGGCTGTTTATCACAAAGCTGAGCGCACCTTCTTTTTAAAAATAATGTTGAATGTGACTTCTTAATCTTGAAGTGTAAGTAACATCCATTTTTTCATGCCCAAATCTTGATTCAAACTGTAAATATAAACCGTCCTAATTTATCTTTTAGCTTATCATTTAAAGTGTTTTATTGAAAATGGAAAATCTATTTGGCCTGTCTATTTTATAGCAAGTGATATTTTTCAGGGCAGTGCTTTGTGGCATTTGCACATGTCTTACAGGAGCTTTTTGTCTCAGACTGTCTTCTTCCTGGGGCGGGTTGTACAGCATGATAACCTTGGAAGACAGAGATAGTGTCTGCCTCAGGGGCAAAGGGCATATTGGTTGTTTCCTGAAGAAGACAATAATTTCTCCCTCTGGGGCAAAGACTGAGCAGTTGTGCTGGCAGCACCTTTAAAAGTTTGGGATTTCCTAAGGTCAGTGTTCTTCAGGATGACACAGACCTACTGGGGTATCTTCCACCTGCGTCCCACTCACCATGGCCCCATAGCACTTGGGGGTCAAAGAGACACTAATGCGGTACACGGAGTGACACGGCCTACGGTCAGCAAGTACTGAGCTTCAAGTAGCTAATGCAGAAGCCTCACGTTTCTTCCAGCCACCATGAAACTGCGGCAAGCTAGCTTGTTAGTTTAGTTTGAAAAGTAGGGTCAAATCGCAGACTCGTCACAGTCATTGGCAGATATAAGCTTCTAAACATAGGCTAACACAATGTAGAAATTATGAATATAATATGTATTTATTAAAAGTACGTTGCTGCTTCCACATATCCACATTATGATAATGATCATTATAAATATGATGTGCACTCTAGCCATCTGTATCAGCATTTTACACATTCACTTACTCCAAAAATCAAGGAGTTTCCTTACACACTTCTAGCTTGTGTAAAAATATAGTTTCAGCATATTAAAAATTGTAGTTTTATTTTTATATATACTCCCAGAATTTATCATCATACAAAAAATAAAATAAGCAAACAAAAACTCAGGTTGCAATAATCAAAGATTGTTGGCCTCCCTGTGATGGTCAAATTCAAAGCTTCTGTGTTAAGTAAAATCCACAAACACCACATTTTTTGTCATTTAAATCCTAATCAAAGAATAATGGCAGCCTTAAAGAAAACACTCTTTGTGCCAGGGTAGTATCAGACATAAAGTATACTTTTTAATAAATAAATCTCATGGTGTTATAGGACTAAGTAGTTGTGGTGTGTGTGTGTGTGTGTGTGTGTGTGTGTGTGTTTGTAATATTCCTTTTTGTTCATTTTCACATTTAAATAGAATAAGGTAAGAAGGCAAGGAATTGTTCTGTCTTGTGTTCGATACCACAAAGAGTGTCCACTATAATAAATGTTAATTAAATTAATGAACTCAGCATGCGAAAGCTCCTACTGCTACTATGCTTTAAGACTCTTCAACTACTAAATAATATTTTTTTTTTACAGTCATGGGGCGAGTCAACACAATATTCCTAGAGTAATTAGTATTATAAAAGCTATTAGAGAGGAAAATGTACATTAGAGACTGGCCAATTCTATTCAAGGTCATCTCACTAATTTGAAACATCATCCATTCAAGTGAAGTTTACCACGTATAACTCCTGAAGAGCCCTGTCCTGCCTAACAAAATTTACTACTAACCAGCTTCCCTTGTGCGATAACATTGGAAATAACCAGAGACAAGACCCTAGCAGGGCTGACAAGCCCAAACTGACAGGCAAGGCAGGCAAAACATCAACAAGGGAAAGGCAACAGTGGATGACTCCCACCATCTGCTAAGCTGGTTTCTGCTCTCCCTTTGCCAGGAGCCTTTGGAGAACACACAGGACCATGCTGCTACCCTTCCCCCTCATGGCATTGCTCCTTCCCATCTGGGACGCCCTCCCCTCTGCTCAATGACATTCCTTTTACTTTGCTCTTCCCTATCGAAATAACACCAAGTTAAAGGAGCCCAGGGGGCTTTATCAGCCCACAAGAATATTGAGAAGATTCCACATTTTAGGAAGCTAAATGGTGAAGGAAATGAAAATAAGGTCTGCAATGCACTTTGGCCACATGGGCACTCATTTGTTTCTTCAATAACATTTACTAAATACGTGATGGGTGCCCTGTACTGTAGCAGGCTCTGGAGAGAATGGGGGAGAAAAAGCCTAATCTTTGACTTAAGGGATTTAGCATTTAGAAAAAGAGGCAGAAGACAGATACATACGCGAATTGTAAATGATTGCATCTGCTATATCAAAAACAATCTCAAAGTTTGGATATGTGTAGACTAACACAGTGGGGGCAATTACCATGAACAGGTTGGTGAAGAAAGGCTTCAACTAGGCAGGAACATTTAAGCAGCCCAGCAAATAGTTAAAGGTAAGAGTTGTGGGAAGGAAAACCAAGGTGGGTCCTATGAGAACCAAGCAAGCCAGCGATCCTGGAACGTGAGTGAGGGGAAGAGTCAGGCAGGAGGAGACACAATGGAGAGGTGAGTACAGACCATCTGGGCTGCGCTGGAGAGCCCTGATTTTATTCCAGATAGTTATGGAAGCCACTGGAAATGTTTATTACAGAGGCGACACAATCAAGCTGACTTTTAAGGGGATCAGTTTGACTGTTGCATGTGGAATTGACTGTAGGGACCCAAATAAATTACAGGGGAAATGACCTGTTGTTGGGGGGGATTTTACAGAAGAAAAATTAGAATGATGATCAAGTTCAAATAAAGGACGAAGGACGAAAGGTATTCATATTACCATAGTCACCTTTGACAAGGCCAAGATTCTACCAAGATTCTAATGACCTGGCTGGGTGACCGAATTTGGATGCTAATGTGTCTCGTGGGGCACCAATGGCTACCGGTTCTGTGTTGTATGTGTGACCGGAGTTCCACGGTCAGATTTTCATATTTACATTTCTTGACAAATATTTGCCCACTTCTAAACAGGAAGCCTTGAATATGTCCCGGAGATCATGATAGTGGCTGGAATGGCAGCTTGTGGATCCTGATTACTTGTTATCGCTGTTCCTGATGCTATCGTCCCCAGGTCAAATATACTGGACGGATATTGCAAGGGCCACGTGGCCACGCCAGAGCATTCCAGTCATTCCCCTTCATTAAGATAAGCGGGGTCCGCTCTCCGTGTTCAAGGCGGGCTGGCCGTGGCTTTACAAATGGCACCTGTTTAAAGGCCGTGTACCACATCGCAGGGGGAAAACGATACAGATTTCTCAGAGCTGAGAAGGAGCACGCTGCTCATTATTAAAAAGGGAGCCTGCTTCACAAACTACGGTCTTATGGGCTAAAGCTGTCTTCCTTTGTTCCTTGGAACAGCCAAGTGTGGCTTTACATCTCAGGCCAATTATCCGCCGGGTTTCAGAAACGGACGAAACCTGTAAAACAAGCCATGGCAGGAAGACAGCCTACCATTCTGCTCTTTACTCTGCACCCCATATTTGCATCTGATTTTGGTGCATCCTGGAGGGGGGGGGAAGGTCGGGGGGTGGTGCTGTGGGGCTGGTCATCTCTCACTATAGCAACAGAAAATTCCCAACTATAAACACAACACGCATACACAACGAATCGCTTTTCATTCCAGCTGCCTGACTGCTCCCTGCTGCACAGCCCCCCTCCAACAAAAGGGTGGCCTCTTTCATTAATACCCAGTGGTACGCTTTTCCCAGAGACGGTGGAATTAGCTGTGTACCCCACTGTCCTTAAAGAAGCCCGTGCTCCAGCCTGGGTGTGAGGGATGTGACCTTAGTTTTCACTACGGATCGCTAGAGCTTGCTGGGCCAAAACAAACTCTAGGGGCAGGTGGACCGGTTTCATACTGGCTCGTTCTCCCAGGAGGAGGGCGGGCAGGGGGAGAGAGAAATGAATCCTGCCTCACCACCACCAAAGCACCAGACTCCCTTCCAGTGAATTCTCCTTTCAGTCCCCGGGCATCCCAGGCAGGCCAGAGACACCAGGAGCCGCACAGGACGTGCAGGTTAAAAATCAAAATGGGACCGAATGAAGAATGTGTACATTTTCCAATTTTTTTTTTTTTTTTGTCATCTGCACAACCCACATGAAATTCACTTAGCATATACCCGTAATGAAAAGAGAAATGATCAGAGGGATGTCGACTAGAGCCTGCTGAAAACTGATTTCTAGATACTGGGGGATGTTCTGCAAGAGAAAACATTATGTCAAATGTGAATTAAATGTGAACAACAGCCTTTCAAATGCAAATCCTTCAGAAGGGGCGCCATTGATATACAACCTCTGAAAAACCTCCCCAAAGAAATAAAATGGATAAATGTGATAATTAAGATCTCTATTTATAGGAAAAAATGATCCGATCACATTTGTTCAGAAATGTTTTTGTACCTGCAACTCGGAGGGCAGATATGAAAAGCAAGGATCAATTCTGAAAGGTGCTTGTCAGAGGTGAAAATGGAATGATAACTAGTCTGACAGATGCAAGGACTTTCCTCTCTGCTAAAACCCATTATTATGCACCCATAATTGCTGAGGTCCCCACTGACCCCAATTCACTCTCTCAGCTCTCCTAAAATACTCCCCTCTTCCTAATGCATGGTGTAAGCTACTTGCTCTCTGTTGCAGTATTCTGCTGAACATTGTATTTATGGGCAGCTGCCTGGCCTTCTTGAAAATACAAGTGCTCTTCTACGTTGAGTTTTTGGGAAACAGAATCGTACACGGAAGGTTTATTAGGGAGTGATTTCAGAAGACATATCTATAAGCAGGTGGGGAAGGCAGAACTGGGCAGAGGGAGAGGATGATTAACAACGTGATTGTAAATGAAGGCTTAGCTCATCCTCAGGGAAAGAGGATGTGAGGTTTGGAGTTGGTTTGACTCTTCAGAGCTGTCATGAACTGATATAAGTGTGTGTGTAGGCGGGTGGTGGGGCAGGTGTTGGAGGGCACTGCATTCCTGCATCTCCCAGTCTTTGGACACATCTGCCCATGGAAGAGGGTGTTCTTGAGCAAAGCCAATTGCTAAGGTCAAGGGCATGTCTCAGTAGGAGATGCTAATGTAGGAACATATAGTCCCAGAAGGTGGGGGATGGCCTAAGAGTATCCGATACAGTTGTATAGATGATGGAATTTAAGGATCCCCCACCCCCACCCAGAAGATTCCCCATCACTGGCTGGACATTGCTACTTCTTTTTTGTTAATAAATTACTCTCATGAAAGGGTGTTTCACCTCAGAAGAGAAAGCACATGAAGCTGTTGTCTGAAATGTATACCCAACAACCAATTCATTGCTTTATCATGTCCTTTCCAACGTTAAGAATATAACTGTTGCAGAATAAGGAGAAAAGCCCAGGATACAGACGCTAAGAGAAATCCTTGGGTGAGAAGCCCCAGGTACTCATCGCAGAGAATAAATGCCCCAAGCATCTAGAAGTGCGTCAGGTCACAAGTGACAATGACAGGATGCCATGAGGATAAACCCGCTACTGGAACTCGACCATGGTCAGGCCCCTACCTTTACAGGAGAAGGAACAGGGATGGGTGAAGGGATGAAAAGGGATTTGGACAGCTATGAAAGCTTAGGCCCACTCTTTCCTTTCTGAGTTTCCCAACACTACTTTCTGACACCCTAGGAGGGGAGAAGTCGGGAAACGTGCACAACAGAATTTGGGTGGCAATGTTGTTGCACTGTATCTTGAGAATGCTGTGGTTCTAGAGTGTGTTTTCTACTCACAGGCATTCCTGACTCCATTAGCCCTTCTGGTTTCTGTTGTCATTTTTGTTATTTTTGTTTGGTTCTTGACCAGATGTTTTACTTTTTAAGATTACTTTACTGTTGTTGTATTACAGGGGTCCCATGTTGTCCCCCACTGCTCTCCCCTGCCCCACCCTTCCCACCCCCTCTCCCCAATAGTCAATCCCCACATGTTGTCCATGGACCATTTGTACTAGTTTCTTGACTAAATTCTTCCCCTTCTTTGCCTCCTTCTCCCCCTTCCTCCTTCCCTCTGGTCACTGAAAATCTACACCTTATTTCCATGCCTCTGGTTCTATTTTGCTTATTTGTTTGTTTTATTCATTAGTCTCCTGTATTAGGTGAGATCTTATGGTGTTTTGACCAGACATTTTAAATGCTATGTACTCAGTCAAGCCTCCATTCGTGCTCCCATTTTCTTTGGACAGATAACAAATAAAATTTTGGCAAGCTGCCTCTCAGAGAACTTAAGGCACCCTTTTCATTGTCACCTGTGGGCACTTGCCCAAACTGCTGATGGTAATTTTCTGGCTGGATTTGTTAGTGAAGTGGCCAAGAAGTTCCAAGGACCATTTTACTCTTGTGAGATTTCTTCCGGCTGGTGCCTCTGCCTTGATGAGGTTCAGAGGGTTTAGAAAACCATCTGAACTCTTGGGATTTTATTTGAACCAAAAACCCAAACTTTGAACCTTTTATGGTTTTACACATCACAAGCACATGCGTCTCCTGCCTTGATATTATTCCCTCTGGTTCCCTCCTGACTCTTTGTCCCTTGAATAAAACTGAACTGTTAGTTGGAGATCAAAACTTGATCCAAGGGTCACCTCTGATTGACGACCTTCTCTCTCCAACAACCGCTTTAATTAAAGACGACATCTCTGAGCAACCCCTTTCCCAGGGGCCCTTGGATGTGTTCTTAAGACACATTTCTCTGTTCCACAGCGGCTGTGTCCCCTTGCTCTAAAGAGTAGCAAGTCCCAATGGACCACAGATCTTCACCCCATGACGGGCCAACCTATTTATGCTGGCTACTAATAATGACTTACGTTTGTAATGGCACTATTCATCCTGGAGGCTCACTCACAGCACTCCACTGGCCACATGCGTGCTCTTTATTGGGCATGTGTCTATACACACCAATATATCATAGCTGCACAAAGGTCTTGACTGCTGTGGCTTTAATCAGCCCTTTCTTTCTTTGGATTAGCTTCAGGGCCTGATCCCTGGGACTAGGGGAACCAGAGCACCCTCCTCTTTGTCACTGGGTTAAAAAATAATATTTGAACAATTGGGCATCCAGCTTTGTTGCTTATTAGGGTCTGTGTACATCGGTCACGATGCTGTGAAGCGAGTGGAGAGAGACTTTGTGCAATACGTATGTATTTAATAGTGGGAACTCTCCTCCCATTTTATCTCTTCCCCTCTTCTCCTTCCATTTAATGAACCAATTATTCTGACAAGGAGGAGAATGCTTCCTTCCCAGCTCCCTCTCGCTTTGAGCCTTTATTCCCTGCTTCTCTAAAGTGCTGCCTAATTTGGCATAAGACCCTATTGTAGGTTATTTTTATATTCACCATGAATTGTGTGAAATTGTTTCAGCACTTTGGAAAAAATTTTTTTCTTTTAAAGCAGGAGATATTACATTATTCCCATGTGAGTGACAGAGATGTGATGGTAAGAGAATGCCTAAACCTGCATATGTACTCAGTTGTCTTCTTTTGACTTAACAATATCACAGTTTGTTTTCTATAAGAGATTGAACACAAAGAAAAACACGTAGACTATATATTGATAGATTTCCACTTTTGTTTTGGTTGAAATGCTTGAAATGTAGCAAATCAAGGTTTCCTATTGAAGGCTTTGTAGCTATTCTTTATTCATGATGAAGCATGATAAAATTTTATTAATTTGCACATTTACTTTATTTACATGCATAAAACTCTGCAGAATTACTATGGATCACCAAATGTTTTGAAGATAAAAATGGAAGCATATTTCAAGAGTGCTATCAACATAATTATTCATAAGCATTTTATGTTCTCTATTTGGTAAATATGTTGATTATTGATCTATTTAGCATGGTATAATCTGAATTAGATGATAGTTGCTCTTTGTCTTATACAGTTTGACTATTTGTTTTGCTCTACAGATAAACTGAACTGAATGACACTGTTGTGATATCACAGGGTCTGTGATCAATTCTATTTATAATCAATAATGTTGATTATATATAGTCAATCACTGGGCACTCTGACAGATAATAGCTTCAATAAAATGAACAACTGCTACCCTTAAGAAGATTCCAGGCCAGGGAGAGACCATCTTTCTGAGCTCACAAATGTGTCAGAAATAGGGAAGATACATTAGCTTTTACGGTGCAGTCTCAACATGCAGGTTTACTTTTGGCAACAACATTCAGGTTTACTTTCAAAATATCACTTGTTCTTCTAACATCCTTCTATGTATTTAGGGAGAAGCGGATTCCACCCTCTTATGCTGAGAGTCAGCGTATGTCCCAGCCCTGGCCAAGCGTAGCACTCCATCTTCCTAGCCACAAGACAACAGCCAATCAGAGTGTGCCCTGGGAACTTTTCTAGAGCTAGTGGGAGGAAACATGCCCTTCTCATTAAGTATGCTAGGCTGAGAGAACATAAATTTGAAGCTCTTGGTGCCTGCATTTCCAGATTACAATGTAATGGCAAAGGTAGTGTTAAGAGTTAAAAAGACTTCTAATGGCATCACTTAAACATTTGGATCTAGCCATAGCGAAAGCCAGAAATTCCCTGAACTTTTTATTAGGGCAGCTAAAGTGTGTGTGTGTGTGTGTGTGTGTGTGTGTGTGTGTATGACATAGACATGGACATAGATATAGACAAAGACATAGATATATAATGAGAGATAGAGAGTTATGCTTGTACACAGACCACTTTATCTACATGTGTTTTGTTTGATGTAGCTTGAGTTGCCACCCATAGATTGCAAACAAAAATTCCAAGGAGCAGGCAGTAAAATGTTTCTGGAAGAGATTTCAGATGCAATATTTACATCCTACCAAAACCACAAGTGGAGATGTTGATTTCATTTAAGTCCAGAGATCAAGATTTAAAAAAATCTAAGAACCAGTTTTACCATAAGCACATATTTAAAGTAAAGATCATCAATCGAATATTTCTATTGGAAAATGTGTCCGTCATATTCCTGTCCATGTATGTCTGCTTTCTACACTGAGTCATTGAATAACTTTATATGTGAGAATTGGATGAGCCACAGAGCCACTAAACTACCTTTAATAAACATAAGAATTAATGCTGAATTCATTGTGTCTTCAACACTTATCCAAAAAAGTAAAACTTTGCTTTAAAAAGTTAACTGTGCCAATTGACTACATTTAAATGTTACGACGATGAAATATTTGTTGAGTTAGTGCTTCAAGGCAGCATATGCACTAAGTGACATTTCATAATCACTTCTATCTCTACAATCCCTTGAGTCTATGAGGCTGTCTTCCTTTCTGTGACATTTCTAAACGACAGGTGCCACATGACCAGTTAGGTAAGTAAGCCATGCTCCAACCTGGAGGGTACTGTTATCCTAAAATGGAAGATTCTCTTCCTGCTGTGTTTCATGTGCTTCTTTCCTTTCTCTATCAAAAATACGGAGTCAAGAATAAAACTTGAAGAGGTAATCAGCCCTGGAAATGGGCTTCTGGTATATTCACTCCAAATCCTCTTGAACCTGTCTTTCTCCACCATGACCAGGTGATGAAGCTTGGATCAGCTTTCTGCAGACGAGTCCAGAAGGGGCTCTGCCCTGGGCCCTCAGGCTGGTATTCCTAGGGGGCCTGTGGGAACCATCTCAGCACCCAGACTTGAGCAAGCAGGAAGTGCAGGGAACTTGACAACAGAAGACTCATGTAGGTGAATGAATGCTTCCCTCTTCTTGCTCCAGGTGCCTGGTTCTGAGAAGCATTTTATATAGCTATTATAAATAGTCAGAGGGGAGGTTCAATTTTCCATAACCACTAAGCTCTGTAGCAAACTTGACAGCAATTTTTTTTTTCTTTCTGTGCTTTACCACCCTACCTTCCCCACTTTGTGCTTAACATACCATCTATCCACAAATCTTTGCCACATTTTCTGCTTTGGTACACGAGGAGAGCCCAGCCTTTGGTTAATGTTATGCTTTTCTTTAGAAGGCATCCAAAGACACCTTTGTTTTAATATCCATTCTCCAAATGACAGCATTCTGATAACTATGCTGCCATTCTGCAATCAATCAAAGCAAAGCAGAGGGGAGAGATCAGGAGAGAAATACATGCCTCTGAAACACTATTTGAACAACAACATCAAACACCTCAATTTAAAAATTTTATTGGCCATGAAGACATGGTGCTAACTAAAATCTCTACAAGAATTATTCTCAGCACTCTATCTTAGTGAAATTCATTTCATGAAAAAACCCTAAAATTCACAGAATCGTAGAAGTCATATCCGTACCATTCAATACTCGCATGTATATATGTTTCATATATATATATGTATACACATTTGAAAGATGATGCTCATCTCTGTTGAAACACTTGCAGTGACCTGATGATTATTGTTAGGGTCACAAGGTAAAAAATGGGGAGAAATGAATAAAAGACTGTCATTTACTGGTATAACTTCCCCTGAGACAGAAATTGACTTTGGGAGTCTCATACAAGGTCATCTTTTAAACATGATATAAAGGGTTCTATTGTTAGGCTTCTTAGGCTTGATTCTATGCTTCCCCTCTTACTAGCTATGTGACCCTGGGCCAGATATTTAATGTCTCTAAGCCTCGGGTTTCTCACCTGAAAAATGGTTATAGCAAGACCTAATTCATGGGGTTCTGGAGTGTTCTAAATAAGAATCTTTTGGGAAAACTATTAAACTATGCCTCTCACATAGTAGGCACTAAATACATGTGATAATATTTCCCAGGCCAGAAAATAGGGATTACTTTTATAACCTAAGGAATAATAATGAAGTGTACTTTTGTAAAATGAAATAAGGAAATATAAGGTAAAAGATATCACATAATTTACTCTCTACAGAAATTCTGCAGCTTAGGAAGGGTTGTGTCTAAATAAAGTGAATTTGGATGTTCCAAAGAACTCCAATGTGTTGATTTAACTCATCTATTATAAGCATTAAGTTGCTATAAATACATAGGTTTTAATTTCAGATTACCTGAAAATGTTACAAAATTTTACTTTCCTTTGCATTGCATATAAAAAAAGAAACAAGCAAGCAAACAGAAAGCTGGTTTTAAAAATGGTTATTGAAGATACACATCCATCTCCTGTCAAACAGCATAACCAACTGGTTTGAATATTTAGCTAATGGAAATAAAATGAAAGTTAAGGGTGAAGAAAGGAAAATACTTAAATCACAGAAGAGAGAACCCAGTAGAGGAGTTACACTAGAAGACTCAGTGGCTGTTCTAAAGTTTCCCATTAATAATATAGGTAGTTTTCAGCAGGCCACCTACTTTCTCTATGTTTCCATTTCCTCTAGATCATATCTAGCCTAAAACAAATGGGGTGGGCTTGATCACCTCTGGGACTCCCAATTCTCAAATGCCATGACTCTAGAATGTTAAGTTCCCTTTTTACAGAATAGATCAAAGCATAAATAGGTTGGTAAATGTGCCTTGCACACAAGTATGATTGTGCAGCAACGTCATTTGGTCCTGACCTTGATCTTGACACAAATAAAAATTCCATCACAGGAGTCCCAGCAAATCACAAATCCAGTTCACTATGAGGCATGCTGTGTTTCTTTTTTAAAAAAGACACATGACACTTGGTTTGGGTTTTCTGAAGCTGTAATAACATCAAAACCTGCAACAGAACTGCACTAATGAGGCTGTAGGGTTGAGAAAGGAGGAAAGAAACCAGGCAAGAAAGATTTGTAATTAGCACATCAATTATTTGCATGTAAGTTGGTGCTGCTCAAGTGCTTTTAAAGTAGCTTAAAAATGAATATTCCCATAAATGTGTCAAGCACGTAGTTGCTACTGGTTTATACTTTTAAACATGTTAACATTGGAGAAAAGGGTTACTGCTTAAAGACAAATGGTGCTTCAAATCTTTTTCAGTTTTTAAAATTCAGGTTGTGTAGACATCTGAATAAATTGGCTTGGGCTATACTCTTAAAATATTGTTCAGTGATATGTTCATAATAAACCATGAGCAAAACTACACTTTGGGAAAATGCCCAATGAAGAACTCTGTATTTTTTTTTCTCAGAAAAAAATAATCTTTGCAGTAAAAAGAAGACAGGTAATAAAATATGAGATGACTTTCCCAAAATCAAAAGTGCTTCTTACTGCCCTGAATGGAAAAAATTATTCATCTTATTTAGGCAACTTCTCCACAAAGCTCTGGATCAGACTTCTAATTATTACCCCCCTAATTTTATCAGAAGTAACTTTGAAAAGTTGGCAAAGTCTCTAATGGAATAATAGACAATGAACTTGGAGGTTATAGAAGCAACAAATGCCACCTATTGTTTGATTAATTAGACAAATTAAACTCATGAATTACTGGAAAAAGACCTTCTAAACTCTCACCCTCAAGAAGATGAGGTCTAGTATCATAATGGGGGAAATAAGTCATTGGAAATTACTTAAGAAAATTGGATGATTTAGGAATACTGTTTTCATAATGACATGGTTGGTTATGTTAGGCTATCATGGACCAGTCAATTTAATGATGACTTAAACTGCCTACATTTTACAAAGTTTTGCACAAGGAAGGTATGTGCATTACAAAAAGCATGCATAATAGTAGCTCTGTCATATCCACAGTTGGACTCTGCTTTGGTATATCATCACACAAGTGGAGATCCTTTTCAATAAAGCTGGTTTAGTTTAATATCTCTTCATTTACAATCAGCATTTCTTTAATTCAATGAAAATAACCACCTCAAAGGCAATGAGTATCTTGTGCAGGACCCCAAAATAGAATTTGCATTAAATTGAAAATTGCCCGGGCTTCACCGTACCATAATTTGACCTAAAAACAATATTCCTATTTCCACAGCCATAGGATGTGAATTCAGGCAATAAAAATATTTGAGAAGCACCATATGAAGTAGATTCTACAATGAAAAGATGTCTCTGTCAATTCCAGCAAAGCAAAACACAGAAATCCATGGGCAAGTGGTGTTAGGGTAGGCTCTTACCAAATGGACAGTGACAAAAAGAAGGCAAAACAAAACAAAACAAAACAAAACAAAACAAAACAAGTAAATCAAGGTGTTTCATGTCACTTGGTACTTCATTTCTTGCTAAGTAATTTGTGGCATTACTGAGCTTAAAAGACAAGGGATTTTAAATAGAATCCCACTGCTTGCTGGTACCATGAGGTATTTCTTCCACTCTTGGGTCATGAACCAACACTGAGATGTGCACTTAAGTGATGGAAGAGAACAGATTGGCTTTGCTACTGGTGAACAGAGGATGTACCTACTGAAGACACAAGAGACAGATGTTCCTTTTAAGTTTTATTACAGAAAGTGGAATTGGGAAGGTGTAGTGAAACTCAAAGAGAAGCAAAGAAATAGAAAAGTTCAATGAATGGAGCTCTTTTAAGAGAATCAGCACATAATAGAATTAGATTTTATTTACCATCCACTATACTTAAGTCAAGTACACCGCACTAGCTTCTTTGTTTGCATCACGCAACAAAGCACAGGACCTGTTGTCCATGGAAATCAAAACAGAGCACTCTGTTATGAAAATGATAATTCAGTGTCACCCCAGCTTCCCTCTGTCACCTGGTAATGAGAGAGTTTGACACCACTCAACACTTCAATGCTTATATAACAATTTCAAACATATCATGCAAGAGATTTACAGATCAATCCCCACCTCCATAAAACCATTGGAGTAAGACAGAAAAGTCATTTTCAATGGGTGCAGCAAAGCGGAGCACAACCAAATATAATTCCTTTTTTTCTCACCTGTACTGGAACTGGTGCCTAGAAGATGAGATGATTAGTAGTGACCTTGAAGATGGTGGCTCTGACATTTCACCCAGCACATTTTTCATGTGCTTAGATGCAATACCAATGAACATCAGTTTAGAGATGATCTTGATTAAAAACAGACTTTTCTTCACACACACTTTCATCACACACACACATACACTTCACACACACCACACTATGTGTAGGGCTAACTGAATACAGTCCATTGAAAACAAATGATGTGTTCAATATTCATTCAGAATGTTTTCTTTGGTGTCATGAAATGACATGAAATCCAATATACTGTCACCTACATTTGGTATAACTCGGAGGAATTAGAAAAAATATTCTTTGGTTGTAGCATCTACAAAGTCTGTCCCAAAAGTATCGAGCCGATGTCAATATAATCAGAAGTTTGTACGGCTGATACTTTTGGGACAGACCCTGTTTAATTCTATAATTAAATACAAAACTTAAAAAAATGTTCTAGTTCTGTGCAGCTGATACTTTTGGGACGGGCCCTGTTTAATTCTATAATTAAATACAAAATTTAAAAAATAAATGTTTAAGTATCCTAGGGGCATTATTAGAAAACTCTTCACTGGGCATTCCTCTGACAGAAAACTTGCCAATGTTTATCCAAGACATGATTTCTGGAAGCCACTAATAGGCTTAAAAGTTGTAAACAAATTGTTTTCAAGTACTATTTTGCAAGTTGTATTGGCTAGAATGGTTTAAACATTCAGATACAGTGATTTTGGTTTTAAGCCAGTGTTCCTTATCGGATGGTCTATTAACTGCAAGTGTTGAGATTGCTGTTTGTAAGTACATGCACACAGCAATGGTTTCTGTGTTTAAATGAGCTAAACTGCATTGGTTATACATTTCAGCCTGGTAAAGCCTGGTATCTTTTCTTCAATGCCCACCACCTATCTTTAAATGAGAAAGGCTTTGTTGGTAACCAAAAGCAACACTCACCACAAAAGAAGGAGGTGTTTTGCTTTAGTGTGAATCTTCAACAGATCCTTTGGAGCTCATTATAGGTAGTTATGTTTTAATAGGAGTGCTCCACTACTGAAGGAATTCACACATCCTTCCCCAACTGGAGAATGACTCACCTGTGGTAACTCTTGTCTACTGGAATGTCTCACTGTCTCTGAACATACCATACACTTCTGTTCCTTCTGATGCTTCACAGGGAAATATTTGGAGTTCTACATGTGGTAGAAATCTAACTTGTGAACGTACAACTGAATCTTGGGTTACTTTTGACTAAAGGTAGTAGCTGTAGCAAGAATTCCAAAGATAGAGTATCTAGGTGTGAATCCTTATTCTGGAAAAGTCTTCATGTGCAAATCTCTAGTGTATTTATGCAAGACCTCACCAAAAGTAGTAGTATTGCTTGGCTGAAGATATACAAATGTTCAACTTGACTAATTGAAGCATCATACTAATTTCCAAAGTAGTTGTACTGTGAGATGAAAGTATATATTGTCCTATATCTTTGATTATCCTTGATATGGCCTGACTTTTTAATTTATACTTATTAGGAGGAATTGATAGTTTTAACAGAATGTGGTCAGTGTGCCTAAACACCTTCTTTATAGGTTTTGGGGCCATTTGTGTTTCCTGTTTTGTACACTACCACTCATTTATTTCCCTCACTTCATTATTTCACTTTTCGTCTTTTATTGATTCACTCGAGTTCTCTAACATACTAGGTGATTTCCTCAAACTTCTAGGAGCTTAATTTCCTTCCATTAAAATAAGGATAATATCAGGATTTAATTAATTGTTGTAAAGCATCATAAGCTAATTGACTTTAAAATGGTTGAAATATTGCTTGGCACAGACTAAGAAGCTAGTTAGTATGCTATTAATAAATATTTTTGCTATGACTAATTATCTTTTATGAGACATACTAGATGATATATCAATCAGTTGTTAGTTATGTTATGTGAAAATGGCAGTATACCAGCTTCATCTTTCCAGGTACTTTTTAACTGGGCTACTGGCAATGATTAGGGCTTGGATTGGCAGAGGGTCAAGGTTCCGAGTAGCAAAATTTAGACAAAAAAGTATTTTAGCTTCTCTTCATCCTGCTTCATCTTGACTGACATTCAGATGATGGGATGTCTGTATACTTGGGCACAGAAAGTGAATAAAATCTCTCTTCTAAGAAAGCATTTGTAAAGGTGCAATTTCCTAAGGTTTTTGTTTGTTTGTTTGTTTGTTTTTATGGTGGGTCTTTCTCCTCCTTGTGGATTTAGTAATCAATTTGAAGAACAGTCACTGAACCAGAGTTTCAGATTAATAACACTCATGTGGCAGTGCCTCAAATCTGGGCTTCAAATGAATCCATGCAGCTACCATTATATGAAAGATGACTTTTTGTCTCTCAAGTGACCCCCATTAAAGTGGAAATGTTTACCAATACGAGATACTAATTTCTTCACTCATCACTGATGGGTTTGTCTAATGGGTACCAGGTTAGAAAGAAATTGGGAAGGATCCCACCCACCCCCACAAAAATATGTATCCTCATCCCTGCTCAATAAACCATCTTCATGTCTTTTTCCTTCTGTGCCAAATGCAAATACTAGTAGGACAGTCTTTCTTACACATTTAGGAACTGTGCTTTAGCGTGAATAGTTAGTTCAGATCACTTCTCTCTGGACAACAGCAACAGAGAAACCTAAGTGTCCTGGGCTTGCTTCCAGGTGTGCTTCTCCGTCACAAGGATCATACTAGTTAATAACTGCGAAAGTGCCTTGTACACTCTGAGGTCTATATCACTGATTGTTAACCTTTGGGGGCCATGAAATCTTTTGTGACAGTGATGAAAGCCACGTGTTATTTATGCGGGGAAAACGCCTACACGATCCATCACTGGCGCAGGCAGCTGCAGAATTTTGCGTATGATTTCAGAGGATTTGGGGATCTCTCATCAATTGCTTGGAGCACCATGGACCCCAACCAAGTTCTGATCCTAGGTCTAGAGCAATAGAAAAGATTATTATTTTGAACTACGCCACAGGGATCTTCTAAAAAGGTAGCATAGGATGTAACTGTGCTCATCTTCCTTTTCCTCCCTTTTTGAGGTAGCTGACCACCTGCTAATTTTTTTCATTATTATTACTTCAATAAGAATGTTTTACTTTTGAAAGTAATTATTTCTATTAAGTTTTGAATTTAATTTTATACTTATTGTCAAATATAATATCAAGATTGCTTTAACATTGGTATATTACTTTGACAAAAAGATGCTGTTAAGAGGGATGCTTAATTTTATTTCTGTTACCATCATTACTACCACCAAATCATCTGAAAGCATTTCAAAATAAACAAGCAGATTTAGAAGCTTGAATTAGTTGACATCATTTTAATGACACAAATGTTGTTTTCCATTCTTATCTATAGTTAAACATCTGGGAAATATTTTTATGATGCTTATTTTTTAAAAAATAAAACTGGAATTTTGAGGCTGCATTTAAGAAAATTATATTTTAAATAGCATTTCTTCATACTACATCTCCAACTCTTACATATGTCTACCCTGATACCCTGTCCCTCTCCTTTCAGTGTGTGTGTGTGTGTGTGTGTGTGTGTGTGTTTTACACACTGTGTAGTTAGGTCTGAGTCCTGCCAAGCCTATGAATAAGTGACACCTACAATGTCCTATGTCAACAGTCCTGCTCACCTCTTATAGATTCATGGCTGTGGCTCTTTCGTGAAGTCAATCTACTTATACCTGGTCTTCCTGTTCTGCTGCTGCCTTCTATTTTTCCCAGCATTGCTCTCTTTTTTAATTCTTTTAACTGATTGATTTGAGAGAGAGAGGAAGTGAGAAAGAGAGACATCGGTTCATTGTTCCAGTTGTTTATGCATTCATTGGTTGATTCTTGAATGTGCCATGACCAGACATCAAACCCACAAACGTGGCATATTGGGATGATGCTCTAACCAACTGAGCTACCCAGCTAGGGCCCCCAGCACTACTGTCTTTTCCAAAGAACTTTGTCTTTTCTTGATATGCCTGAAGGAGGACACCTTCAGTTTTGTTACTTCTGCCTCCAGTGATCATCCAGGCTTCAATTGCTGCAGGACCTGATTGTTTACCTTTCCAGTAGTTTAGGGTATCCCTAGAGCTCTGCTCCATGCCGTATTTTGAAGGAATCAAAATTTCCCCCTATTGACCTTCTTCACTGTCTACATTTTACATCAGTCAATAGAAACTGAGGATATGAGGGTGCGGGTTATTTTAGCTTTGGTCTAATGACACATCTTTGCTCTTGGTGATCTTACCTAATTCTTCCATTTGCTGTCCTCTGAGTTTCACCCTTTTTAAGGCATTAATGCGATCAGGCACTTCTTGTATTGATAGAGTATGTATTTTGATAGCTTTTAAAATGTAATTTGAGAACTTTGGTAAGAATTCTCAGTAGACATTTCTGTGCTTCATCCCCTAGCAGATTCCAATTTAAAACAACCAACCAAATATAGTTGGCTTGGTTGTTGCACCAGTTTAAGGTTATAAATCCTTCATAAACCTCTGCCCTTCTGTCTACTATAGCATTTTGATTTTATTGAAAACTCAAGTCAAAAAGTTATAACTTACTGTATGCCATTGGGACTATTGGCTAAACAGTTTGAAATAAAAATAAAATTGTTGTACCAAGTCACCTTCTCCAAGTTATAGGTGAATTTAAAAAATCTAAGTGAAGAAAATAAAATGATAAAATACTAGGTTTTTCATTGGTCATTAAGGCAGGGAGTGGTGATCTTTCTAAACTTAAGGTCTCAGTTCCATTGTTACTTGTGAAAAATAAATTGTGTAATCTCATTTAAATAGTACAGATATATTTAAGTAAGTATAAGGAAAAAGTACAGTCCTGGCCGATCTGGCTAGGTGGACTGAGTGCCAGCCAGTGAACCAAAGGGTCACCAGTTGGATTCCCAGTCAGGGCATGTGCCTGGGTTGCAGGCCAGGTCCCCAGTTGGAGGTGTATGAGAGACAACCACAGATTGATCTTTCTCTTCCTCTCTTTCTTCCTCCCTTTCTTCCTCCCTTCCCCTCTCCCTAAAAAAAATAAATACAATCTTTTTAAAAAATCCAAAAGTATATGTAAGATAACATAAACTCTTAACAGTGAAATGGGGTTGTTATGGGTAGCAGCAAATATTTATAATGCATGTTATATATTCCTACATTGTTTGAATTTGTTACAATAGTGTTTCAACACTTATAATTGGAAAGGACTGGTAACTAACACAGAAGAAGAAGTCATTCCCTCTTTACAATAACAATTTTTGTTCAAGTTTACAAAGCAATAAAATTTTTTCCAAGTATATTTTTAACTTTCAGTGCAATTTTTCTCATGTTTGTTCATGAGAATGAACAGCTTGCCTTGTTCTTATGAGAGTATTAAATGACTGGAATCCAGGGATATGTCTTTGAGCTTGGAAGGTAGTCATATGATCTAGGCTGTTTCTACACACACAGTATTTTCAAGCTTGGTACAAACTTTTTACATTCAAGACAGCCCTACGGACCATGTGATTTAAGAAATCCAGGGTAGTCTCAAAGAGAAACAAAAGGGACTTTAGCATGAAATTTAAGACTTTAATCATACTGACGTTATGTCATTCTTAAACATTTTTTCACGGAATTAAAGATTTCTGGCTCTAGGTATATGTTTTCATATGCCTAAATGATAACTGCACTATCAAAGAGCACAGACAAGAATCAAATCAAACTATACATGAACACCTTCTAAGAAAAAATATAAGGTAATAAAATATTTATGGATATATATATATATATTGATTCTATATTATATATACATTATATTTTATACATTATAATATATATTATATATATATATATATATATATATATATATATATATATATATATAATACTTTGAATAAACAGATGTCTTTAAATAGTTTGGTCACCAAATGACATATGCTTGATTTTTCCAGAATATTGAGAGTAGATTAGCTGGTAAATATCTTTATATAACCCAACCCCAGAATGTCTGTCTAACATTAAAATTGATGAACATTGCGTTCAGGCAAATGCGGCCAGCCGTTGGGGACGGGCACATCTTGGCTTCTGTTGCAATACTGAGAAACTGGATTATGCTATGTCCAAGTCATGAGCCTTTTGGCAACGGTAATTTCACACACAAAGAAATAAATTGGCTTGGGAAAATAACTCTAGTACTTTTTCCATGGACAAATTCATAAACTCAATAAAGCCCTGCTTGTTCACTCCCATCGAAAATGCGATCTAGTTATCTATACATCTGGCTAGTTAATTATGTATCTTTTAAGACTTAAATGCACCTTTGAAATCCTATACATGAACTACCAGAATTATGTAAGACCCTCATTTGCAAATACCCAACCTCTTAAGCTTTCAAACTAGCATCTTACCTATTGTCACGTATTTTGGATAAGCAATACGCAAAATATCATAATCTCACACTGATAAAGAGCCCCAGTTGTGATGCTGACAGAAGCTTTACGTAAGGAAGAGAACAATTGGACTCAACTGCATTGTGTTGGCTAATGGAGAGTATCAAAGGCATGCTCAACATTTTGCAAAATTCAAAGAAGAAATAGGGGGAATACCTGAGAGAATATTTGACTCAATATTAATGGATACAGAAAGACTAGGCATCTACTACAACTCCAGAGAAGTGAGGAAATGAGATTGGTCCATTTATTTGAGCAAGAATGGATTTTGGATCCACTGCATATGTACTCAGTGGTCACAAATGAACACTGGAGTTTCTCTTAATTACCTGAAGTTTGTTTGACCATATCATTCATGTCCTTTGTCCTTGAAAGTGATCGAAATACTAAGTTTATGAATAATCTACTGTTGGAAATATCTTTGGTGCGGGCAACATATAATCTTGTTATAGATAATGGAGCTAATATGTAATGTGTAGTAGCTATAGATAAGCTTTAAACTTTCCACCCTTTGTTCTGGCTGTAAAATGTCAGTTGGACCCATTTTGGTGCTTTTTATTACTGCGTCAAAACCATGCTGTGAATTTGTAGCTGCCATAAATGCTTAATGTAGGAGCTCATTGTGCAGCAAAGTGTCAGAGCACTGTTTTTAAACACGTTTTTAAAGCAACATTTTACAGCTTACATTTTTTGCCATTTTGTACTATAAAAAGTACAGATTTTCAATGTCACATTCATAAGGAGCACATAATCGTTCCTGGGAAAGCCAAGTACAGTGAGAATTAAATGGTTCCTCCTCAACCATTTTAGAAAGCATGCTTTTTTCTGTCCCACCCTTTGGTGAGGTTATTTCATCTTCCTTCAAGGGGAAACCACAACTTGGGATGAGCACAGTGTGTTCAGAGATTAATTTGGGTGCTTTGATCCTTAATTGATTTAATCTTAAACATGAAGATGAACACAAAGGAAAATAGAAAGATGTGGATCACCCATATTTCATCTCACGTACCTTGCCTATCATAAAAAAGACTTCATTACATAATCATCGGAAATATTCAAGCTCTATGTTTATTAAAATATATTTTCTTCTAACTTTGAATTAAATGTTTATTTTAACTTGAAATCTCTCTTCCTGCCATGCCACCAGCCTTCTTTTACAGTTAAAAAAAATTACATGATTTCACCTGGTAGTCCCTTGAATGCCAATACAACCCTGAGGATACCTTCAATTTCTTCTTATGTGTCTAATTATTTTCCCATTTTGAATTAATTAATTAAGAGGCTTCTAGTAGCCAAACTAAAGTTCTGGTAGGAATACTTTCCACTCTAGGCCTCAGTCACCTCTTATTGGGCACAAGCTGGTCATCTTAAACTGTTTCTGTCCTATAAACACAGGTACAACTGAATTATCTCTGTTTCTTTCTTTCTTTTTTTTTCTTTTAAGGATCATCCTGGCTGGAGCCCAGTAATTTATTCTGTAACTGAATTTTTAGTATCTCCATAGACTGTTTCATAACCTTCTACATGGCTGTTAGGTGGGAAAACATCCTTCTTGTGCAATGATTCCCACTCTGCCAGAAAACAATTATATATAATTCTTAAGGCACAAGAGAATAAATTGTGTCTGTTCTTGCTCATCATTACATTACAATTTGGCACAAGGCTGTGCACATTGCAGACACTCAGTAAATATCTGTTGAATATGTGAACAGATGAATTTGAATAAATGAATAAAATGTGTTCACATAATCATTATTCCTTATTAATGTCCAAGAAGTTCGATGTAAAGGTTTGCAAGTTCTTACAAGAGCATGATCCTGGAAATAATGACATACAACTTTGCCTCAGCATAAAATTTAAATGTAATCTGCAAAATAGATTGGAATTTGGAGTCCAGTAAATGGCTCAACTTTAAAGAGTTTAGGGAGGGATTTTTTTTTTTTTTTTTTTCATTGACTAGAGGCTTCTTCTTTCTTCCCCTGAACCAAACATGAAGTTTCCTTTTCCTTTAAGTGAAAAATCACAAAATAGAGCAGACGTAAAATAGATGGTTCTTTGTGGAGGGGACTGAACAACTAGTTAACTTCTTTGGCTATAAACCTAATTACAAGAATGCATAACTTTTAATAGAATTACTTCCAAAAAAGATAGAGTCTATTGTGGCTAATGCTACAGAGAAAAGCACTACTAACTTTTGAGCCACTCTTGGTAAACATGAACATCAGTTGGTGATTCATTCTTATTCAGAGGAAAGCATTTGATTTTCTTTTTTTTTTTCAGCCCAAAAGAAAGTGCCAACTCTAAAATGCCAAAGGGATGAAAAGGAAGTGCAGGCATACATGAGAAGTCTTTTAAAAAGTTACTTTTACATTCCAAACATTTTTTTGTTTATTTGCTTTTTTGGCCACATGGCACATATCTATTTAATATGTATGAAGTTGGCACAATCTTTTTTTCCTACTAGTGACAACCTACGCATTTGGAATGCACAGCATTTTTCTTGTATTTTAAGGTATAACAATTTATTACTTAACTAATTTTTAAGAATGTTTTCTAACTGTAGAGGTTAATGCTTTGTCAAGCCCTATTATCTATAGCCATACCAGATATTGCCTGAACTTTGTCATTTATCATTTCTTGTAAGAGATGATGCCAATGAAAACCACAACATACTAGGGACAAACAAAAAGACCAAGCTATTAAAACTCTCATCAGTTTTATGGCTTCTTTTAGATGCTTTAGTGTATGAATGAGTATATATTTAATAGCGGCACTAAGTTAAAGAATATATATTTTTTGAAATTTAAAGTTATATAAGATAAACCCTACCTTAGGTATCAATCCTGGATTTACCTTTTCTTTTCTTAAGCTAATTTCACTCTATAATTTTATGTCCTTTGACCTTGAAAGTGTTGAAATTCTTTTTTTTTTTTTAAGAATTTTTATTTTATTTGATTTTTTATTTTTAAAGATTTTATTTCATTATTTTTAGAAAGAGGGGAAGGGAGAGAGGCAGAGAGGGAGACAGGCATCAATGTATGGTTGCGTTTCACCTGCCTCCAGCCACAGACCTGACTGGATATCTGGTTTGCAACCTGGTTATGGGCCCTGGCTGGGGAACCAAACCTGCGACCTTTGGGTTCACAGGCCGGCGCCTTATCCACTGTGCTACCAGCCAGGGCGTGTTGAAATTCTTGCATTACTTTTATTGAAAGCATCTTTGGGCTTTTCAGTTGATCAATCCATGAAATTCTATATAGAGAGTTAAGGTATTTAAAATTATCAGAAGATTATTAGTTTTGGAGTATTAAATCTTCTATTTTTAAGGACTCAATAGATAAAATTTAATTAAGAGAGTGAAGACAGATTGACAACAATGTTCTAAATTCTTGCTATTTGGTTATGTGGTATTTGATATCATCGTTTAACCATCCCATTGGGGACTCAGCAACACAAAAGAAAAGACGGAAGGTGAACTGTGGTGGTGAATGAAGGATGTGTCTCCATTAGGCAGTAGCCAATTCAAAATCTTAATACCAGTCAGTAAGATTCCTATGTTCGAGCACCAAAATGCTATAAGAGGTCCTGTTACATTACTTTATTCTGTAGTGATATCAAAAAAGTAGACAAATTGCCTGGCGTTAACCATCCAATGCCTCAAGTGGGTGACATTTCAGATGGTCACAAAACTGCTGTAACTGCTCCTTTCTCATTTGGTGGGGTTCATAAATGATCATGAGCTTCTTACAGACACAAAGGCTATGCTATCCTTGCCTCAGCCAGGAAACCAGTATGCATTTTTAACAAAAATTTTACTAAGAGCTTTAAACATATATTTTTTAAATTATGTAGGTTTATATTTTGATCCTGCATGTTTTTGTGCTTTCGAGACAGAAAGCCAACTAGCAAAGTAGATAGTTGGTATAGGTAAAATTATGTTGATTTGCTCACTCATTTCTTCCCACTTATTCTACAAATATTATTAAGCACTAAGCACCAATATGGGTACCAAAGGGATGAACAGAAAAATTCAGACAATAAACAAACAAATAAAGCTATTATAGAGCAGGTGGTCATAATTGAAATAAAGAAAACTAGGTAAAAGTTGGATGATACAGAAAGAGAAAGAGTTGTAGTACTATTGTGTAGAAAGATTAAAAACCTTTATTATGTGATAAAGAAAGACAAAGGACCATCTAGGGAGCAATGTTATTCAGGCAGAGGGGAGAGGGAAGAGGAAAGAACTGTCCTGCAATTTGCCCTACATGAAAGGACCCACAACTTTCTTCTCTGTACAATGCACTATCTTCAGACACAGCTGTCCTAATTCCAGGTATCCAGTATAGGTGATGGACTTATATTTGCATGTGTTTTCACTGCAACATTAAAAATGTGGCTGTTAATGTGAAAAAGAATACAAATCTCCATCAACATAAGGATGCTTAAATAAACTATGACTTATCTACTCTATAGAAAACTCAGCACTTTAAAAAAAAAAAAAAAAGTAGGTAGATCTATATGAATTGATATGGAAAGATCTCCCAAAATATTCCTTTGTGCAAAAACTTAAAACTTGATTTTATTCATGTTAAATTTTTCAAAATACAACACATGCATATACTTTCTTTTTTCTTTTTTCAAAAAATCATGGTTATAAAAATTGACAGAAGTGATCATCTGTTTGGATTAAGTTGGGGAACAAGAGGACTTCTGCTTTTTTTGTGTGTGTTTTTTGAAACTTGAACTATCCATGTAAAAATTTCATGAAAAATAGTCAAACAAAACAAAAAAAAGATCCTATCTAAAAACATAAATGTTCTTGAATTTCTTAAGGCAAAAGTATTTCTGAAAGGTGTTTAAATATAAGTATATATGAAATATTTTTACCAACATATAAGTCACTAAGCAAAACCTAAAATAAGCAATATCATTCTGCATATCAACAGAATCTTTAATAAGAAGTACCTGACATTCTTAAAGGTAATAAAGAGACTATGTTTTAGAAAGTAAAGACTGTATTTTGGAATTTATAGGCTAGGAATTTTATACACTTGATAAAATTTTTTTAATATCTAAAGAATGTCATACATTTCCATTTACGGCTACTGTACTATTAACTATTCACATTAGTAATTCTTGGCATTGCTCCATAAAGCCCTAGCAATCATAAAGAGCAGAAAAAAAAAAAAATGTGGAGCAGTTAAATCAAGTGAAATAAATGCAAGTTTGGTTCAAGTCTGTTTGCTAGTGTCTTTAAATTCATATAAATAGACTTAATTAGTACTTTAGTGCATTTATAATTTCATGATAATACAAAGTGTTAGAACCCTCACTGACTTAAGATAATAAATACCTGTAGCTTTTGTTTGCTAACCAAACAGTCAAGGAATCCCTGAAATGTCTTTAAAAATTGGTCATCTTTTGGGGTTTTAGAAATCAGTAACTGCCAAGTTTTACTTGTTCTGGCAAATACACGGATGGATTGACACATCTGTAGACCTACGCTAGAAGAGCTGCTGCTCTTTCCTAAAAAGTGTTCTTTCTCATTGGGCAGGAGTGGCCCCAAACCACTCCAAAGTAAACAGAACATCTGCAGTTGGTTTTGAGTAAACATCTTAAAGAGGATGGCTGGCTGCTGGAGACCACAAACCAAATGTACGATCAAGACCTTTGCAAAGCAACGCACCAATAATTTCAAGGCTTCTGCCTCATTAGTCTATTAGTGCAGGGTGGTTTCGTTCACACTTGATTTGCACTCAGCCAATCAGCATCCATGGTTGGGACTGCCATCAGGTATAATGCAGCCAGCATTACAACACTTTAAGAACCAGCTTGAGTGCACCATGTGCCAGTGTTTGAGCACCACACATCCGAAAAGCTGGTGCCCTAATCCACGGATGGACCAGCTCAAATGAACTGCTCAACACTGGTGCACTGGGCAGGTGATGACACTCTCAATAAAGTGAGGAATCTGGTGTTTCAGAGAACTGAGCTGCACCCTGGACTAAGTCTTCGATTCGTTCAGAATTATAGGCTTGTGTGGTTGTGTTTACCTTTTTAGGGAAGAATGTCAGAGGTGTCCCATGAGGCACCCTGACATGTATACCATGTGTTTAGCTTCTACCACACACAGCCATGGAAGCACAGATGGTTCTGGAACATCATTCTGTGATGTGAAACCGAACCATGAGGCCTGCATGTCAGAGAGGCTGAAGTTAGGAAGTTAAAAAAAAACATACTGGAAACTAAAGATAGGTGAGTTCTGAGATGCACAGCCTGGCAGAGTCACTTGAAGCATTTATGGGACGTAGGTAGGCATTTTGCCATAGATTGGAGATCATAGAAAAGACCGATGGGAAGGAGAAAGAGAAGAGGTATAGGAAGAGGAAGGGAGAAGGACAAATAAAAAGAATGAATGTGGGAGAAGCGGTGGGAAATGCCATCACCTGTGGCTGCTCCTCCTTTGGAAATGTATTTCTTCTCTTGCCTGTCTCTTGGATTTGATTGGCAGGTTCGTCAAGATGAGAGGAAAATCACCTGAGAAATTAAGGAGCTGGTTTCCTTATCAATCAAAGTGACAGACAGGATTGACTATGGCTTTTGTTTGTGGGTTGATCTGGCAGGACGTCTCTGGGTCCATTTCTTCTCAACATTGGCAGTGAAACGTCAAAAGCAGTACGAAAAATAACTTGCAGGTGGGCAGGTGGATGGGTTAACCACTGTATTCTTTTTCTGCTTTAGTAAATTATTTGAAAATGATGCTCCCAAGAATCATAAGCGAACAAGGGTGGGGGCGAAGGGGGGTGCCGTGTATACTTTGGAAACATATCAGAGAAAGAAAAAAAGCAATACTGAGGTTACAGACACTGGAAAGAAGGTTCCCATAACTTGGTACACAAACTGTATTCTAACATTGTTCATACAGTGTGATACGCAAGTCACAAGAATGATTTATCCTGCAGTGACTGAAACTCGGTCACCCCCAGCAGAGCAATGCATGTTTAGGCTGGTCCTAGGCTCAACTGTGCATGACCCACTTAACTGGAATAATTCACCAAAAGCAAAAGAGAAAGCTTCCATTTCTCATGACATTGGGGACGTAAAATCCACACAAGAACACTTAGAACACGCAGCACAAACAGGGAGACCAATTCAATTTTGCCTCAGTCATTCATCACGTGAGCGCACCCAGGGAAGTACACTCTTTTCTTCACCTATTTCTCAGTTTTGACAGAGCCTCTTCAACACTGGCTCAGAAAACACTGAAAAAGCCACACTCCTTCCCCCCTCTCCACAGCAGACAGGGTTCTATAAATACACATAGATGATGCAGGGAGAAGCTCATTGGTTCTGGGATGACATTCAGTCAGCCTCATGGAACTGGCCCGTTGCATAAGAAGTATTCCGACTGGCAGGAGTTTGGGCGGTGATCAAAATGGTAGCCTCCATCCTGCAAATTGTTTGATGAATGCGTGTTTTCCCATTCGGTTGAAGAGGACCTCATTATGTGGGCAGCTGCCTTTTGAATGATATTAATTCCAAAGCGAAGCTTCATATTACAACGTAACGTGAAGCCAGCTTTTAATATCAGACAGGAAAGGACTGTTAAGAAGCAGTAGGAGTGACCTTTGACTCTAGCAAGAAAACTGATTTCTATAATAAAATGCAGAGAGACAGTCTTTAAAAATGCTAACACCCTCTTTTTTTTTTTTTTTTTTTTTTGTCCTATTGAGAAAACCCAGGAGCAATTATATATGTAGTTATAATGTAAAAAGTACCCCAAGGAGCTATGCCCTGGAAGGAGTCATGCCAATAAATGTTTAACTTCTCCTCAAGTTGGATAAAAAGGCCAAAATGCAGGGGAAAAGGCATATTCTACCAAGAAGTTTGGGGCAGCATCCTTCTCAACATTTTAGAGTAAGTACCAGAGAAATCCAGGCCAACAGAACAGATTACATGGAATCATTGCACCTGGTCTGCAGGCTGCCTTGCTGGAAACGTCGGACACACACGGGCCCACGTGGTTTAGGGAAGATGTAGCAGGGGAAGATTTTGTTGATATCCAAATGAAATTTTCATGTGCACACAGGCAAAGCAGAACTCGGTGGGAGGAGGAAGGACCCTCATTCTGCAGTATCTCAGGATTTACTGGGTACCGGTCCACCTTTCCATGAAAAGTCCGTATTTGAATGTCCAATAAGATGCATGGTGGCCAGGTCCCATGAAGCATGCTGAAGATAGTGTTTTGTCACTTTGTCACAGTTACGCGTTTTCACTGCCTAGTCCAGAAGGCAGTTTTGTCATGGGAGGAGGACACAGTTCTGTATAACCGGGCTGCCTTGCTATTAGAAAGATGGAAAAACTCATTGTCCAAAGTAAAAAGCGGAGTGCTGGTAATGGATTTTAAAAATGTATTCAAGCCCATTTAAATAATGTGTTATCTTAAATATACAATACAATTTCCACATATATGCTATTGAGAATCCTCTAAATGGAAGCAATCGTGGATAAAATGAGAGCCACTTGAATTTGCATCGCTTATCAAACAGAGTGAGATAAGCACTATTGCTTTCAAAATGTTACAGCAGCAAAAATGTTTATCTCTGGCTTTGGACTTGGTCTCTGAAAGCCCAGCCGCAAATGGGCCTGAATTCTATCCTCTCGGCAGGCTTTGTACAACAACCCACAGAGAGGAGAGGAAGCTGAAGATCAAAGCTTGGAGCCTTCCAGGAATGTAGTAAAATATATTCTAAACTCTTGACGTATAGAATACACAGCATTAAAACCCTAAATCAGAGTTCCTTGCTTGACAATGGTCTCTGTGTTCTCAGCGGCTTAGTGCTGATTTGATTTTATAATTTTGAGTTTCCTCAAATTCCTATTATTAGTGCCAGTTGCTAAAGTTGTAACATTGCCATGAGAAATCACCCAAATGTATGTCAAATGCAGTTACATTTTGCCGTGTTATAGTGACCTATAATTGTTGAATGTCTTCTAATTTAGATGATGTGAGACAGAATCAGGGCTGTAACTTTTTTTTTCCTGCCAAATATCCATTTTCTCTTGGTGCTATTCATAATCATTGAAGAAAAAGATGTGTATAAAAATGGAGATACTGACCGGGGAGCTCAATTCTGATACATCATTTCTTTTACCATTATGTCACCTTCTGGGCTTTGGGTGAACTATGCGTCCTTCTAAGTATTCAATATTCCCCAGGAGACATAATTATTAAAGGAAAGATCATATATAAAATGAACACTCAGAAATTATTGACTTATCAGGGTATCATTACTTTTCTTTGCTATTAAGGAAAAACCTATGCTGTTTGATTTTTCCTGTATTTGAGGTCTTGGTATGATTTTCCAGGAGGACCTAAAAGGAGATGGATTTGTTGCTTTATTTTAAAACTTAATTTCAGATAAGTTTAAGAAAAATGATTTTTCTACTACTTCCACTGAAGGTCAAGGCGAAGATGTCAACTCTTGTGCTACTTTCCTGAATGGAAGCCACTAACTTCACTTTTGAGTCGAAGCCTCTCTATTCCCATTTCTCATTTTTTCAGGAGAAAATGTATCAAATGTCTACCTCTGTGGAATCTGAAATTTTTGAAATTGTCATCAGTTATTCAAACACAGTTCTTTGCTTGATAATCAACTGGTAGCCATTGAGACTATCTGACATGTGTCTTGTTTTCTAAATTCTGGATTTAGTCTTAAGCCATCCCCCAACCTCTCTGATTCAAACTCAACTTTGTCTTTTTATTTTCATAATGTCTAATAGATTCTTGATATTAAAGTGTTGTAGAGTTATATATACAAGTTCTGTCCTGAAAGTATTGGGCTCATGTCAAAATAATTTAAACAGTTTGTGTGGCTGATACTTTGTGGACAGAATATATATCTATGTGTGTATATACATACATGCATATATATATGTGTGTGTATATACGTGTGTGTATATATATACATACACACACATATAGTATATATGTATATTGCTCAAACACATAAAACTGAGCAAAGTTGGTAAGTAAGTACTTAAGAAAAAAGTCATTATCATTTGAAATTGAAGCAACCCAGTAGCTTAGACAACATTGTGCATTGGACAGTCAGCTCAATTCACTTCTGCTACAATAAGCACCTGGCTTTGACCTCATCTGCTCAGGGTGAGACATTCTCAGACATGGGGGCTGATGTTCCATGATGCTGAGACATACACCTGTTTTACACTGATGGCAATATTTTGGGTGCACAGCAACATCAATGTTTTGTGAGAAAAGCTGTTTGTTCGAACACCTAGGATATGAGATTGGTTTATCTTCCTTATCGTATGTATAGTTAAAATACACATTTTTTTAACATCTCATTTTCCCAGATTCCAGTATCTTTCTCCAGAGCTGACATTCCCAGCTACTTTTGCAACTTCTCCCTCTAAGTTCAGTGCATGGGCCACTTCCATGCCATGCACATGCTGTCTTTATTTCTAACCACCACCAGGAAGGCAGTGGTGTCTGAACTGCCATTAGAGCGGCAATCTTTGCTCACAATTTCTGCGGACAGCAGGGTGACTGAGGGTTTGAGAAGATGGTGGAGGTGTCACATTGTAGTGACAAAAGCTACTGGAGATTACACACAGACATCGTGTTTTGGAAATGTTGTTGTAAAACATAGAACTGCCAGATGATCCAGCAATTTCACTTCTGGGTATTTATCTGAAGAAAACAAAAACACCAACTCAAAAAGATACCCATTCTCCCACATTCATTGCGGTATTATTCGCTATAGCCAAGATGCGGTAACAACCTAAGTAAGTGTCCAATGACAGAAGAGCGTTCAGCAATGTTTTGTCTAAAAATGGCATGATTTCCATCCCTCCTTCACTATTCACTTGATATCACCCCAAGTGAAATTTTTTTTCCCTAGACAAAAAAAGAAGTCCTCAAGGGGAAGCAGTTTGCTGATGCAGAAGAGGTGAAATAAAAAAACAGCAGAAGCACTAAAAAGGCATCAAAACTGATGAGTTCAAAAACCGTTTTGAGTAGCGAGGGAAAAACATAAACATTTCAATAGATGTATTGCATCAAACAGAGTACACTTTGACAGTGACTGAAGTTTAAGCAGGTACGAATTAGTACACAATTTTTAAATAAATAAATTTGTTTTCTTTGGATCCTCCCTCATACAATACTACCCCTTCTCTGTTTCTATTGATGTCTTTTTTAGATGTCCAAATAAAACAGCCATACAAGACCTCAGATACCAACACTAGCTGAAGTTCTTTGTTTGGTTTTCTCTCTTCTTTTCTCCTACAGGAGGACACAGAACAGGCTATGACCATCATCTGTAAGAATAAAATAAAAGGGGACAACCAGGGAAGTGACAGGAATCCCTCACCTCACATTTCTGGGTAAGCAGATATGCCTGTGCATCTGGGTTTTCTCCAAGACTGGGCATATCCAGTAATGGCTATGCTATCTACGATACTTTCTCTTTTACAAGCTGCCCCTCTTTTCTGCCCAGAGAATAGAATTGAGGGGCACATGGGCACCAGCATATCATACCACAAGATTACCAGCTTCCGGAAAAGTTGTAGAGGAGTTTTGTGTTGCTTGTTTCCAATAATCATTTTGGCAAATAAAACCCCATTTGATGACCAAGTCCCATTACCGTCTCTGAGATGATTTATCTTCACTCACACCCTGCCTTCCTGCCTTCCTGGAAAGTCGTGTTGCCTCAGTAAGAAAAAAAAAAAAAAATTAAAGGCACCCAGGGATCTAACTACTGAAGAAAATGAGTGGAGAGAACATATACCTTTTATTTTCATACCTTGGATCTTAAATGATTAGAATGATTCCCACTACTTACATGCAACACTAAGAAAATACAAAGACTGATGGTACTTGGCTTTTTGCAGTGAAATGAGGGGCATGCACCTCCAAGATGTACTAACAATGGCATTCTAACATTTAGACAGAGGTTTAAGAACATGGAGAAGGGAACTTTCTCTTTGGCTCCCCAAGAGCTCCCCTCTCCTCCCAGAGGGAGCGGGAGTTGGATGCAGTGGCAAACCTCTGACTAGGTGGGTCGTCTATGTGTTCTGACTATGAAGGGAATAGAATAGGGGCAAGTATCCCTGAGTCTAAGGAGAGGTAGGTTACACTATTATCAAAGGTAACAACAGATTATCATTTATTGCTCTAATATATGGCTTTGCATCTTTGAAAAGGCCCACTTTCAGGACATACATGTAAGATTAATGTTTAAAAAGTCCCAGGGCTTCCTTTCAACTCTCAAGTGTGCCCAGAAACTTGGCCAAAGCTACCCTGCATGCATTCACTCACATCAACTCCAAAAACTGTGAGTCTAAGGCGTTTTTTTTCCTTATTCCATAACACTCAAGTCCTAGTCTATAGTCCCATTGTGCAATCATTTAGTCAGCATTTGACCCAAATTTAATGTATGGGCTCTACTTACAATGCAGCAAATTCTTTGTTCTTTCTATTCTTTTTCAAGGTTCCAATATGAAACATCACCTTTATAAAAAATTGATCTTGGAATCTCTTCCTATCATTCTTTTATAGCATTAATGATTTTCATTTTTGTACAGACATGTTTTTCTTTCCATTTCTCCTTTTCTCTCTCTTGGAAAAATAACAATCATTGAAAAAATGATTTACCACAAAAAGGAATCAGAGAGTAAGGAAACAGAGAGAGATAGAGAATTGCCATTTTATATATGATATGGCCTCTGTGTGTGTGTGTCTGTGTATGTAACATAAGATTAAGGTGTTTTCTGTTATATCCTAATTTTAAATTAAAAACTTCTTTTTTTTTTTTAGAATTCATGGACATGGACAACAGAGTCATGATTGCTGGGGAGGGGGGTGGACAGTGGTGTGAGAAGGTAGAAGAGGGTATAGGGGTGATAAATTCTAATGGAAAAAAAAACATAATAAAATGAACTATTAAAAATAAATATATATATATTTTTTTATTGATTCTAGAAAAAGGGTAAGGGAGGGAGAAACAGGGGGAGAGAAATATCAATGTAAGACAGAAACAGCAAATGGTTGCCTCTTACACATGCTCCGGCTGGGAACCGAACCCTCAACCCAGGCATGTGCCCCCGCTGAGAATCAAACTGGTGACCTTTTGGTTTGTGGGACAATGGCCAACCAACTGAGCCACACAGGTTAGGACATTTAACAATGGACCTCTATCCAAGTCAATAGATATATGGTTTTATTTTATGTCAATGACAATTGGATAAGGTAAGTAGGGCACATGCTTGTCCTCTCATTTATTTCAAAACTCTAAGAACCACATGATCAGAGATCAATCCGATTGCCTAAAGCTGCACATACAGTGAAGGCATATGTGTCTAAAGTCTGATTGTACCAATTTCTGCCATGGACCAGGCCTTCTAAGGTCAGATCTTGGACTCTCTGTGGCTCAACGTCCCTTTAAACCAGGCCCACATATAATGCTGATACTCAGCCCCCTGAAAACACAAACTGGCCAGCTTCCCTCTAAGCACTGAATAGTTGATGGCTTTTGGCCATGTGCATACACTACTTCGTACTTGTCATAATAAATCTCACCTTGTCCCTCTCTGACCTTGCGTTTGTCATTGTTCAGGTGACTTCGATCATTTCTAGCTGTGAGTCACCTAAGCAAGCTGTCTCAATGTTCCAATCAGTTCTAAGATTCATCAATATGTTTGAAGTGGCACCATCTCCCAGATAGAATGCCACTTGTTTTGGTTACTGGTTAGAAGGGGTGGTGAAGTCTCTCTTTGACACACAGATTATTTGTTAGGGAAAATAGATAAACTGTAAAAGAATCCACTTTCTCACTTATTTGGAAGCTTGCTCTTACCTAGAAATCTATTTAAGGCAGGTGATGGCAGGGCTGTAGTCAGCAGCTATTCTACTAGAATCCAGGATACAAATACGCCAATGGGATGCAGTATCTGAACCTCAGCGATAATTTCTAAAAGACAGGCAGTTTAGGGCATAAAAAAAAAAAAAAAAAACCTCACTTCAATAAAGGGAAAAGGGTTTTTGAGGGCATAGACTGGTGTTATTTTTGTGATTGTTAACTGCCACAGTAAGTGAAGGAATTACTGACTTACATGAGTATTACAAAAGGCTTTACCAGGGATGCCTGAAGACAGATTTCTCTTGCCCTCTCTCTCTCTCGGAAAAAAAGAATTATGACACTTGCCTCTTAAAAACGGATGTAACCTTAAAACTGCACATTCCTTGTGTTTCAAAAGGTTGAGAAACACGTAACATACGACACGCAAAAAGTATTTCAAAGTGGGGTCAAAATATGGACATGGAGTTATATTGTTTAGTCCCAACTGAGCATACTAGCTCTGTACCCTTGGGCCAGGGCCTTCTTTCCTTAGTAAAAATGTAGAATGACCAAATATTGTAAAACATCACTGGGCATTTTGGGATCTTTGTGAGCTTTGCGGTAATACCTATGAAGCACTTAGCATAGTGCCTAGCACAGGTGGGGCGACTATGCTCTTCATATACAGATTCTGTGTGCAATGGTCATCCTCATGCCAATTTACAAACTAAAATCATCCAGGCTTGCCTAATACATTGAGGATACGTGGGTGAACACTTGTACATAAGAAGCAATTGCAGGGCTTCAAAGCAAGCACATAGGGGTCACTATTGTTCTGAATAGAGCATACCTGATTCACTAAATAAATGTTTATTAAGAGCCCATTTCTTGCAGAGTAGACATGTAAGGGCTTGGAACACATCAGAGAATAAACCAAGAAACATTCTTGCCCTTATTGAACGTACAGTCTATTCAGGTAACCAAATACCAAAATACCACTCACAGAAGAAATATTAACAGAAGATAGAATATTCTAAAGAGATGTGACCTAACTCAAAAGAGAAAAGTTATGGCACTAAGGCTCAATTCTCCCCAGCTACAAAGGCTATGTCATCCAAGACAGAGGGACTTTTGGGTAGCTGACATCTACCCTTTGCAATGCTTATTGTACAAAAGGCTAGATTTTGCTTGTTCTTTGTGTAGATGCTTAGATGGTGCACTCGCTGTATGATCTCATGGTTTAAAAACATGCTAATCAGCCCATATTTAATTTGGTCAAGTATTCAGGATTTATAATGTATGCATTCCTCTTTGTACCCAGAAGTAATCAATAATAAGCTGAGTGTATAGGCTCTATTTTATTTTTCCCCTCAATTGTAGTTTCTGGGTCAATTCTTTTCTAACCAGACATAGTTCATTATCCAACTCCTTCTTCCTGGACACAAAGCAGTTTTTGCCAATTCCCGTGGGAAAAATGAAGGTGGCCTTCTAGATAGATGGTTTCCAAGCTCAAACAGATGTCTTGAAGTGCACCACATCTCCCCATTAAAAAAATGCAAAAGCTAAAAACAAGACATAAGTCTGTCTTAATGCAATTTATTGCTTAAAGAAAACTTTTTGCTCAACACTTTTAAGGTAGTCAAATTTCTCATTCAAGAACAGTATCAGGCAGAAATTTGTTAAAGGGGAACTCCATGTTAGTCATCAAGCACTAGCCAGAGCATAACTTTCTGCACTATTATTGAAACAAGTGTTTGTTTTTCTATGTCACCTATTTCTTCTCCCACTGAAAAGATTTTTCTGTTCCCTGACTTCATTATCTTTATGCGCTCATTTAGTTAATGAGGGAGAAGTCCAAGTATGTTCTACTTAGACTCAACCATTTTAAAAACTGTAAAGATTCACACATGGCTTAAGTCTTTTTTTTTTTTTTTTTTTTTTTTTTGCTGCAATGCTGTTCACTTTTTGAAAAGGAGAGGAAAATGGTAGATTTTTATTGATTGATTGATTTTGGGGAGTTGTCTATTCTGGAGGGGTCAACTGTTTGAGAGGTAGTAGCTGTTAGGTTTTGTAACAATAAAAATGCTACAAAAAAGACAGTGAGAAGAAAACTGAAGAGTTTTAGAAAGAAATGTTCTCTATTAGAGGGTTGGACTGTGTCCACCCTCCCTACACAGAGACTTGAGCAAGGCTAAGTCCAATGAACATGCTAAATGGTTGGGTTTACCAAGGATTACCAGGAAGTTCAGTGTCCTTACAAAAAATTTTACAAGTAGCTGAGGTTTAAGTTTGTAGTACAACACTTGAAAAAAAAATTTTTTTCCAATATTTTGGCTGAAAATGTTCCTGAGTATATTCTATTATCCCCTGTTATCTTATAGAAAATGCTGAATATGAGGAAACATTTTTTGGTGAATTTGGATCGATATCACAACTTTGCTTTTGTATTGCAGTTAGTATGGCATCAGTATTGCAAATATTAATCAATCCACCCCTTCCCTACATGGCACCACAAACATTTGCTTTTATGATTTTATAATATTATAATGTCTTATATCTTTTTACAGCCAGTGGTCACATGGTTGCTTATTCTAACTACCTGTTTTCTTATAATTAATATTACTAGCAGTTAAAAACCTGTTAATGCTTTATAGTTTTCACTAAACACTTCTATGTCCACTTTCACATATAATCATATCGGTGTTAGGAGCAAAAATAACAGCTATATACATTAAGTAGCTTGCTTGAAGCCTCTTTTATCCTTTCTAGGAGGGGATCAAGGACCCAAGTCTTTAAGTTTCTGGGAAGACTCAGATTAAATATAAAGAATGAACTTCTGAGAATTAGAATATACACAAAAATGAATTCAACTCTCATGTGCTTCTCCATCCTAATAAAAACTCTGGCCTTCAACAACCAGCAACTGGAACTGTGATCTTAAAGAACTTATCCCGTTGAGAAACAAAATTATGCTTTCATGAAGCAGCAAGCCAGAAGACAGAATTGCAAAGGACAAGATTTCCCTAGAACGTCCATGTATGGATTCTGGGAAATGCTGCCCTTGTCACGGCAGAAAAATTATTATTATTAGGCAAAATCAGGTTAGTAGGAAACAGAGACAAGTCATCTCCTGTCCTAGAGGAGTGACAAATAGATCCACAGAGAAGGAAGCCTGTTAGCAAAGAGGGCATCTTGCAGGGAGGAGGAGGGGCGATGATAGAATTTCCAGATTCACATGTGGGAGTGGAGGTCTCCGAGATCAAGGTCAAGGCTCTCAGCCTCCCACCACCATGATTAGTGACAAAAACAGAAATTCCTTCAGTATAATGTAGATTCTCCTCAAATCTGTTTTTATGTTTGGTACTTTGAACTTTAAAATTACCTGAAGCTCAGTATTTTCTATAAACAAATTAGGAAACCTCTTTTTCTAAAAGCATTAACTAATGAAAGCATGGATTGAGGTTTTAACCTTTTTCTTAAAAAAAAAAAAAAAGTTTAATTAATTATTTATTTATTTTTAGAGAGCAGGGAGGGGAGAGAGCAAGAGAGGGAGAGAAACACTGATGTGTGGTTACCTCTCATTTGCCCCCCAACTGGGGACCTGGCCTATAACCCAGACATGTGCCCTGGCTGGGAATCAAGCCAGACACCTTTTGGTTTGCAAGCCAGGACTCAATCCACTGAGCCACACCAGCCAGGGCAGTGTTCTCATTTTTAACTGCCACCATCAACCAATATTTTACCCATTAGAGTCATCAAAATCTTACCATAGCCAAATCTTTTCATCTTCCCTTTTCCCTCACACTATCATCTGCTGCATAGCATTTGGCAAGCATTTTTCTCTGGGGCCTATTTTTCACCTTTAACAATGAAGGCTTGTCTTACAGTCTCTTCCACTTTCTCTGTCCCCTTATCAGTACCACACTAATTGCCGACTTTGTTTTCTTGCTCCTCTTTCCCAGCCATTCTCGTTCCTTTCCTTGGTAACTGTTCAACTCTATATAGAAAGTATCATGACATACTTATCTCAAGCCTGAAACCCTCTTTCTGATCTTAGATGTCCATTGTCTATTGGGCATTAACAACTGCATTTATTCCAAGAAAATAAAGCTCCTAATCTTGCCCCCTAAATTATCATTAAACATCCCCATTTCTATGAACAGCAGCACTATGACCCTTGTCTTTCTTACTCACACCTTTGGGGAGAGAATGGAACAAAAGGAATAGACCAAGCAAAGATTCTTTTACCTCAATATCTTTGCATCTATAACTTTCCCACTTTTTTACAGATTACATCTGTAATCTATAAAAATTACCTTATTCTTTCTTCCTTTATCTGTAAGAACTACCTTATTCTTTTTTCACTAGTAAAACGAATAGCTGTGGTTGGGTCCTTATCTCTATTGCCTTTGTTTTCCCAAATTCTTCTTATACAGGACTGCCACAGTAATCTCTCAAAATACATGGCTCTGAGTGTATTAGCCTGCTACTGAAAACATTCACCAGTACAAATCCATTTAATATCAAATTCCTCCATCTGGTGTGCATGGTTCTTTATACTCTAGCCTTAAACCGCCTTATGAATTTAAATTCCCAATTATTTCACCACATGAAGCAATACCCAGGCTCTGCTAATAATTTTACTTTTCTCTGCATATGTTCTAAACTTTTGTACTTTATATCCTGCCTTCTGCCGAAGATACCAGCTTGCATATATGCCTTGTGAATGCATTCTTATTTTGCAAATATCCTTCCTCCAACCTATGTGACATCTGTCTATATGAGCCTAGAGACTTCTATATAGCATTTTTAATAAAGACTTACTGGAGTCAACTGAATGAATTGAGTTGGAGTCCTTTCACGGGCTCATAATCAAAAAGTTAAACATACACTGGTTTTTATTTTTCTTCTGCAGTTGGTCTTCTTTAGTGCTCCTCCTCTCCACCCCTACACTCCTCTTTTAATGTTATTAAGGCATCAACTGAAAAGAAGTTACAAAGACACATGGGAACATCTGCTCTCAGAAGCCACTTGAAAAATAAGCATTCCACGGAATGGCTGAAATATCTGTTAAGTTTTCATGATATTATTGGTGGTGACATAGGAAAAAAATAGCAGACACACACACACACACACACACAAATATATATATATATGTATATATTCAGTTGGATACCACAATGCTACTTCACTGTCCCTCAAACTTCTGATTCAGTGTTTATTCTAAAAGAGAAAGAGAAATTTTGTCTATCAGTTTGTCTTCCAGACTCAAAAATACCACTGAAACTTCAGTGGATTAGCCCAAATGAATTGGAAGTTTAAAAATGCCAATACTTGGTCGCCAAAGGTACAAATAATCTTATAATAAGAACAGTGAATTATCCAGGGGTGAGCAAAAGTTGGTTTACCATTGTTATATGGGAAAAGTATTTAATACAAGAATAAAATATAACATGAAAATAAACTCCATGTTTTGTGTACTCACAGCTGTAAACCTACTTTTTCCCATATGTAGATTCCAGGCACCTACCTGTTACTGTATTAGACAAAGCTAAACTAGCATTAGAAGACTTGAGTTGGGTACCTGGACTTATGACTAAAAGTGACTGCTTTAAAATGAAATATTTTAATCCTTGTTTTATTGAATTTTATTAAACTTAAAAATGACTCCGTACCTTTGTGTTTTAATAAACATTTCAAGTATATAAAAAACTACTGTTCAGACCTGGACTTTCTCAAACCATCTTAGTACTTCTAGGCCATGTTGAACCATGTCTACAAATAACATAGGTGCATCCCTTATATAAGATGATATTAAAAAGCAAACTAATCTTTTCTGCTCCCCTAGGAAAAGCAATCAACAAAGACTGGTTTCTTAACATGATCAGGTAACTTGGAGAAACCAGACTAGGATCTCATAGCTTTCATGGGTCTAAAAACCTGTTCAATTGGTTTCATCACAGATTTGCTGAAACACCTGGGAAATGTGCAAAACTGTGGGGCAGGGTATTTTCTGTTGCTCATATTTGGACTTGTGGGTTCTCTAAGATCCCAGTACAGTTTGTCCAAAGCATCCATCTTCAGCTTCCCGTATGTTTTACAATTTGCTTGGAATGAATGGATTAAACATATCAACCACAAACAAAATTTGAATGGAGCGGTGGGTCTGATATATTGTTTTTCTTCGAAAGACCCATGAGGATTGAATATGTAAGAGTAAGAGACAAAATCATTATCCAATCCAGTCTTCTCAAGTTTCATAATGCGGAAAAACATATTTCTGGCATCTCAGAAATGGCTGCACATTGGATGGCCTTTTCGTGCATCCTGCTAAAAAAAAAAAAAAGCCTCTTATGATTTAGTTCTCTTTTTCTAACTTTCATTCCAAATTAAAGGGGACACCTTACTTTTGTTCTATCAAAATAGATGAGCTTGGGGAAGAGATGAATGAGAAGAATGATGAGGCTGCTTTGCTCAGATATGAAAATAAGTGTCGCAAGAAAGGACTCATTTTCATCTGTGTTGCCCTAGATGGCAAAGCAGGGCCAGTGGTGCCAGGAGAGAGGATGGCAGGTGGTAGTTCATTATCATGGAGAATGCTGAAACATTAATGCAAAAACTGATCTGGTCATTAATAAGACTTCCTCCTCGTGGCAGGAACGCTAACCCCTGGAGATGTGCATTCAGAGGTGAGGAGCATAGATGTTAGTGAGACTCTACAGAAGATCCTAGGATGAAGTTATTATAAATTGTCTCTATTTAAAAACAAAGTTGTTCATTTTCTCATTTAGAGTTAAAAGGGACCATGGCAAATAAAGGAAGGTCATTAACAACTTCACCCTTTAGAGAGGAAAGGGAGCAGTCCCTTTGGAATGGTCATGAAATGTCCATGAGAACGTAGCAGGCAGGATGTCGAATGAACTAGAAGAACAGGGACAGATCTCACAGATTTATTCTGTTTTCCTCTGTAAAATGGAAAGGACTTTCACTCGTGCCTTATCAGTAGTTCTGCTCAAATGTCATAAGAGGTTAGGGGTTTCCTTTAAACACCTGCCTTCTGCAACTGCCAAGGAAAGAAGGAACCTTGTTCTCATTCATGTTTGAACTGTAGAGATGTGAGTGATGTTAAGCAAGTTACTTCCTTTTGTTTACTGCGTTATCTCAATAGTTACTGCGGTACATTCATACAATGGAATACTATGCAGCAGGAATAAAGTAAGAGTTCCTAACTTTTGCAATCGCATGGCTGGAACTGGGAGTATCATGCTGAGTGAAGTAAGCCAGGCAGCGAAAGACAAATATCATATGATCTCAATACAGGAAACTAATGAACAAAACAAATAGACATTCAGAATGGAACCGGAAAAGAGCAGAATGACAATGACCAGAGGGGAGGGGGAGAAGTGGGGAAAGAAGGGGAAGAGTTTAGTCAGGGAGCTAATGTGAAAGACCCATAGATAAGGACAGCAAGTGGGGGGGGGTGACTGCAGGAGATGGGGATGGGGAGGGGGCACAGGGGACAGCAATTGGGGAAGAAAAACAATTGTAATACAACATTAAATTAATATAAAAAAGCAAAGCACCCTGTTGTCCATTTTAAACACTATCCTTCTTGACTTTACACTTGCCTTCTTTGCATGGCCCAGTCTGAGGCTCATCTTTGAAAATGGCTAGGACGCAATCTTTAGTTTACTGTCACCTGTCCCCACCCCCCTCCCCCCAAAAAACATTACAAAGAAAGACTGTTCTGTTAAAGCAAAGTGAACCTTGAGAATTCCACAAAGGAGAAACGGTCTTAGCATTATTTCCATATTTATATACTCTTAATGTTTTTATGTAAATCACTCACAGACCATGAAATGGGGCTCAGGGACTGTAAGGTTATGTGATCAGAATGACTATGTATGTCACTTTATCTCAGGTCCCCAGAAAGATACTCTTTTTACACAGCCTGGCACCCAGGGGGTAATGAAACCATCTCCTGATGGCCCCCTGATGGGTCAGCAGCCTTCCAAAAACACATTTTCTGCAGAGGGAAAAATAAAGCTCCATATAGGTGAAATACTTAGAGTTCTTCAGAATAAAATTCCAGGATAAATTTTTGCTCTTCTTATTATCACTACTATCCTTCACTCAGTGAATATAATCTGACAGGTCACACTCCCTTTAAGCTCATAAAACCTCTTTTCTGAATTAAAAAAAATCATACATAATAAAAAATTCTGTGTATTTGGAAATTCAGTGAACCCCATTTTTTATGGGAAAGCTGTTCCTTCTGATCATTAAAATCCATTTTTCTTGGATGCTTGCATAGCCATCACAAGAGTGTGATATGAGAAACATTCCAAGATACAGAAAAAAAAAAAAAAAAAAAAAGGTTATGGAATACAAATAAGATCATACTACACGATCTGTTTCTATAAACCAATTTCGCATTTCAAAATCTTTCAGAGGCCTTAATTTCTTCATCTCCTCTTCACAGAGCTGAAAGTGGTCCTTTTTTCTGAAAAGTATGAATCTTTTCAAGGGGTACCATTTAAATGCTGAGAGCATCAAATTCAAAAATGAGGAATCTTTTCAAGGACTCAATAATACCTTAGTTCCAATTCATTGCAAAGACTAAAACTATTGTGTATGATTCTTACAAAGTGGTACTTATTAGTATATTGTAAAGGAATAGGAACCACAAAATAAGCGAGAGTCTTTTCAGTTATGTAAATTGCTCTCTGGGAATTAGATGCTTAGGGATACCCTCTTATCACAATAGAGTTTTTAACCTTGGCATTGCACTAAATTAGAGAATGGCTGATACTTGTGCATCTATTTTAACAAAGGGGGACAGTGTTTGAGTGTCATCTAGCCTACAATTCAGATTTCTTCACTATATCTCTAGTATGCATGGAAAGTCAACTTTACTAGTCACACCTTCTGGAGTGTGGAAGGTAATTCATCTACCAAGATTTCTAAACAACTAACGGTTGCGTATTTGCATCCAAAGCACCTTCAAAGAATTGAAAAAATAAGGAAGATTAAGACATATTCCCTTGTGGTCTGAAGCTATAAACTTTTGAAAGAAAAAGATATATAATAGTCAAGCAAGAAGTCAGCTGTCCCCACATGCTGTGTCCAACTTCATTCTGTTTCAAATTCCATGTAGCACTAACACATCTCTTGTTATTCGCCAGAAAGATTCACATCAAAAATATAAGTGAAGACTATACATACATATATATATATATATATATATATATATATATATATATATATATATACATTCTTAAAACTAGGTGGTAGAAATGGAGGAGAGACTTAGGCCTCACCCTTTACTGCCAAAGACATAAAGATCTCCATCAAGTATCATATAGCCCTAATCTCCTCATTTTACTGGTGGGGATGGGCATTAGGGGTAGGACCAGCCTGGTTTCCTCTCCCATTCCACAGGCAGAAGGCCCTCCCATTCTGGTTTTCTTCAGTCTGTGTACCTTCAATGATTTTGATCTCTCTTCCCTAACTAATTCTTCCCTTTCATGGCTTTCACCTTCAGAGTTTTACGCACACACCCCCATCATCATACTCCAGAGAGTGAGGAACTATCCATCACCTCTTAAAGCCCGATGAGACATTGTGGTAACAGATATAAATGAGAAAGGCCATGCAATGACAGAAGTAGAGATAGGTGGTGTGGCTGCAAGGAAGAGCATGGCAAGGACAGTGAGTAAACCCCAGAAGCTAGGAAAGGCAAAGAAGGATTCTTCTAAAGACTCAAGAGGAACTCCCCTCAGGATAATGTGCTTCAATGCATTGATCCACTTTTAACCAACCAATGGAAGTAAAGCTCTGTAGAGAAACTACCATTAACCAAGTTCAACCTGTCCTCCCCGTGCTTGCTATTGGACACTAATACAAAAACAAACAAACAAAAAAACTAACACTATGACTGTGACATGTGTACACAGATCAGAAACCTAATTCCCAGAAACTCTGTTTTTCACGGCAGGCCAATGGTTTTACAGGGTTATTTACAAAGAAGAAATGCTTTGGTTATTTTAAAAAGGGGGGAAAATAATATCTTGATGTGAAATAACAGCTCCTTTAGCTCTTTTTAGGGAGGAAGGCTTCAGCACAGCCTATATCATGCGTGTCGAAAATAGGAAAAAAGTCATTATAAACTACTGCAAATTTCTTTAATTTAAAATGCCACTCAGGCGTGTACTCTTGCAATAATACAAAGTGCTAAGCATAAAGTTCATGTTACAATCTATTCTGCAACTCCTTCTTTTGATTAAACAAGGTAGGGACACAAAGGTCCATATGTGGTATCTGGTACTTAATTGATCCCTCCCCCTTTTCCTTTTGAAAATAAGAGGACTATGAGCAATTTTTTATTTCCTAGTAAATATTATTACACCTCTCAGGATCTCAAACACATACATACATAACTAATACACTTAAAATATATAGGAATAATTCTGACAGTAATAAAGTGATGCTATACAAAAAAACATTATGAAGCCCAGAAACAGAATTTGTATTTGTTTTACCTGATAAAGAACATTTGACCCCAATTTAGAATCTGCCGTCACTATCACCTGTTCCCTTAGGCATTATCATCTTTGAGGCTCCATTCCCTCAACAGGGATAAGAGTGAGGGAGACTCTATGATTCTTTTTCAATAATAGTAATGACAACCTAGAAGAGTAGATGCAACTTCATATGCCTCTGGTGTCCATGTGTGGGCATATGTGTTTTCAAGAATGACCTAGAAAATGGCAGCAGTGACAGGCTTTGGGAAAAATGTCCTGAAGATGGTGGGGGTCGGGGCGCAAACCCAGTTTTAATATTTGCAGGTCCTGGATTAAGAGAACAAAGGAGGCCACATAACACATGTTCAAATGCTTCAAAGGTATAAATCAAACTATTAAAACTGTTAAATAGTTTATCCTGTGCTTTCACAAATCTATCTTTATAACAAGAAAGTTGGAAAATAGGTGCAAAGTGGTTTTGCTGAACTTAGATCTTTTTAGGTTTCTTGCAGTATCTTTTGCCAGCATTATAACCACCCAAGTGTGAAGAGGGCGAATTCCAAATCAATTTTATTTTTCCACCAAAGATCCTAATACACTCCTGATTTAAGGATATTCTGCTGTTTACATCCTTTTTAGTGCAATTCATATATTGCCTAAATTAATTCTAACTGTTCTGACGAAATTTAGTTCTTGTTTCATCAGTTTTTCAAGAGTTTGGATAAGGTTAAACTGAATAAATGTCTCATCAAGACATTCCATCTTATTATAGATCTGGAAAATGTCATATTTACTATATGAATTGCTTCAAAGACTATTCACAGTTGAGGCTGTGTTTCCTAGTAACCAATTCAAACTATGTACCATGACGGTGCAAAGAATGGCTGTGGATTTTCAGTCAAAATTCTGGCTTATATGTCTCTTTATCTGCCATATCATTTCCTTATCAAAAGGCTAACAGTAGAGATTATTTTAAATCAATGCCCAAAATTAGAAGGCATCTCTTTAGATCTTCACATAAGTCAAAATCTGTATTTGTGTATATGAACAGGTATAAATCCAATGAGATAATTTCTACTCCTATTTGTTTTTGGGAGGTTTAATAATATTTATCTACAAAGAATACAAGATGTTCAACATGACTTTTACCATGATAAAATCTCCATCAGCAATGTTTAATTTTGATTGAAAATGTTTGTCTGATTTGTACTCACTATATTATCTGTTAAATTAACATTAACATTTTAATTTACTATTCTAAATAGGGATAATTTGTTCCTTTTTTCTTATTTTATCTGTTTGGCAATTCTAACATCACCTTTCAAAATATTTCTATTAAGTCACTATTTTTTTCATCATTTCCATTGTTGTCTGTTTTGTGTGAAGTTTTATTTTGCTTAGCTAAATGTTGGACACATAATATTCCTTTAACCAACTACATAAATGATTTTTTTTTTAAACCAGACAATGGTTTCCTTTTCTCTGTTAACTACTACTGGTTTCTTTGCTCTTCATCAAGCCATTTTTAGTTCTAATAATTTATGAGGTATGTGCATGTATGTGTGTGCAAGTGATATTTTGTATTCTATTGAGAACATGAATGCTTCTAGCCACAGATATGATTTGTGGCCAAAGCTAATCTGGCAGATTGGTACAAACAACAGGAATAATCTATGTTTTCTCTTTGAAATTAGAAGCTAAAAGTTAATTTCTAAAGTTACTTTATCCATTTGAAAAAAATTTTGATGTAAATTTAAAGTCTTTACATTTTTTGCCATTATCTACCAATGGGAATTATAATTATTAATCGGAATTCAGTTTTACTAGAAAACAATCTGCACTGTCAGAAAAATGCAGTGGCTGTGTTCCAGGACCATCATTAAAGAAGCATAACATGACTCCAGTTTACACATCTTGTCTAATTTGATAATGTTGCAAATATAATTTTCTTTAGCTTGTAATGAATAGGATGGAAATATGATCTTTCCTTCCAAATTGTAATTTTAATGGGAATACTGTTTTCCCTTTCATTGTATTTATGTTTACATCTTTACTTCGTAAAGCATATAAGCCAGATAAATATCTGACCTGCTCACATTGTGGAGCTGATCATTTTTCCCCTTTGCTCCTCTTGTTTTGAGCATTAATTAAATATCCCTTAAGTAAAGAAAGTAGAAGGTCTTCTCATGAATTCTTGGGTCATAAAAAGTCACCTTCGTTTCATTTTGTCAGATTTTAAAACGTTCAGTAAACTACCTCTTTAAAAATTTTCCTTTTCTTTTAAGTTTTTGCTTTTCCTCCCAAGCTCCAGCCTAACGTACATCTTTCTATCCCAACCTTGAATTGTACAAAGTTTTAATTATATAAAAAAGTAGGTGAACTCAAAGTTTGGACATTTGAATATAATTTGATTAAAATGTAAATGAAAGGCAATGCATTCTAAGATAGAAGCATTAATTGAGCATTGCCTCTCAGGGGCACTGTACCCTGGCCCTGTCAGCCTGCTCTACATGTGGGCAGAGTTGGGCCCCGCTGGCCAGAGACCTTTCAAACCAAGAGTCCCTGATCCTGACAGTTCCAAGTCTAGCCAGCCAACTCCAAATGGTCTATTGGAAGTTGGGTGGGAAGATATACTTACGGCCCTGATAGTGTCTGCTTCGATTTAAAATAAACATTATTTTCTTAATTAAGAAAAGGAACATTGGCATATTCAGTAAATGCCAAGTTAAAAGGACACCAGGTTCTTTTCATTCCAAAGGTCACATGAGTCAGGTGTAGCTGTACCATGGTGAAGGGATATGCATACATGTTGGCAAATGTTAGCAACCCATACAGCCTACGTTCACATATTATTTTCCTATACAGAGTAGAATTTATTATTGCATAATAAGCAAAAGCACTTGGATTTTGACTATTAGGGGCTGCGTTTATAAATTCAACAGCATCTTTTTAGTAAGTTTTTATTCCAACATACTCGAAGGGCCTTTATAAACACTTTGTATACATTTGCTTACAAAATCCTTTAAAACCAAATCGATGCTATCTTTCCCATGCCTCGGGCCATAAAAAACCTGCAAATCTCTGATAGTATATAAAAGAACACCTATTCTCAGCAGACCTAAGCAGCCTTTTCTTTCTCTCTGTTCATGAAACCTTTGATGAAAAAAATATATATACATTTATTGTCTCTCCTTTAATGTCAGCAGGTGTGCACCACCTATAAAATTCCTTATTGTTTTAAACGTATTTGGTCTATTTAAGAAGAGGAAATCATAACTTTGAGAGTCTGGACTTGACAGTCCTAAAACAAATGTCAAAATGCAAGCAGTAGATTAATTTTTATCAATGATAAAGCCATGACCTAAAATCTTACTGAGAAGAAGGAACTTAAAATGAATAACTGATAATATTACATTTGCTTGGCCCATTTTCCTCCCATTTTGAGTAGCCCAACTATTTTTCTTTTAACTTTTGGAGCTCTCTGTTGTTGAACATAAGAAAATGCTGCTCCTAAAAACTTAAGGTGTAAAGCTTCCACATTATGAATTGTATTAGGTTCTAAACAAAAGCAACAAGCAAATAAAAAAATGTGGACACATACATATAACCATTACCGGTGGAAGTAGTAATTGTTATGTAGGTAGGTCCAGCCATGATTTCAAGAGCATTCCTGGGCAATGAAAATTGCTTATATAAAGTTGCACACATGCATATATAGAATAACATGCACATGTTACCCTTATAAATACACATATATAGGTATAGATATAGATACACATACAGATACATAGATACAGATGTAGATGTTGATAGGTATATAGATATAAATATAGATAGACATGATAAGCAGTTGCCCCTTGAACAATGCAGGGGTGACAGGTGCTAGTCCCTTGAGCAGTCAAAAATGTGTGTATATATAACTTTTGACTCTCCCAAAACTTAACTACAGTCCTGTCTCAGTATCTGCAGAGGATTTGGTTCCAGGACAACCACCCTCCAACTACCCTCTAAAACAGATGCAAAAGTCTGCTCAAGTCCCTTGTATAAATGGTATGGGACAATGAATGCATACAGTCAGCCCTTCATATTGTGGATTCCCAATCACAAATCAAAAATACTGTTTGTCATCCATGATTAGTTAAATCCCTGTAAGCAAAGACAGGAAAAATGGAGGGTCAACTATATATTTACGGAGAACACAACCTACTGATTATGTAGACCTGCATACTTCATACTCCATATGAAAATAACTAGCTGGTTTTCTTTTCAAACACTCCCTTTAATGTCTTTATTTTTTAAAAGAAGAATACAGATATAGCTTGCAAATTCCAAGTAGCTGGCAGTACAAAAATAATCTGGTTTCTCTACCAGTTAAGAGTTTATGTTGTGTCTCTAAGAGAAAACTTTCCCTTGCAGGAAGATATTATTTAACATCTAGGAAAAGGAGACAATATAGCGTGGGGTGCTGCTTTCCCCCCAAATGTCTACAAACACAGACTTCAACATAATGAAAAAATAAAACATCCTTAAGTATAGAATTGCCACACACAAGGGACATACAAACAAGGTGTCTGCTAATTTGGAGAAAAGCTCTTCCCCTTCCTGACAGAGAACACAGTTTAGAAACAAATTTAATTTCCATACGTGTGGGACATTGTGTTTACCTTCCATGTTATTAAAAGTGGCCTCATTGTGCAATCATTGTGCAATTATTTTTCTACCTACTGTAATAATCCTTTTGTAGCATGCCACATGGTTATCCTGTACCAATGGGGATGCTATCAGCAGAGGAGCATGAACTCAGGAGTGCATAAGAATTAGTGGCTAATGAGACTAAAATCCATTAATATGACACATTCTACTCTCACAAGTCCAATGTAATAAATACTTTAAATAAGAATAGATACTGAGTTATAATTGTTTCTAAGTAAACAGTTGTCCCTGCAGATTTCTGTTGGCTTTTCTAATCATGAATAAGACATCTTTAGGTCTGGACACCCATAAAGATGTCAGAACTCACAAGCAGGGTAACAGCAGATCCTTAGGTATCCAAGAATCAAAGCATCAGCATTGAGACAGGAAGCTAAGAAATAAATAGTTCACTGGGTGACTGGTGATATTTAAGGAGAAAATTAACGACAGCAAAGCAATAATTGGAAGTTACCTACTTACACAGAAAAAATTGTGAAGGTGCATAGTACGTTTTAAATGCTAAAACCACCCTGTACGGTGCAAACATAAAGCGCAAAGTTTTAAATGCTAAAACCATAAAGCACAAAGTTGAATTGAGATGTTCCTGAATTTCTTCAGCGGAATACAAGTCTATTGACAAAAAGTAGCACTTAAATATCTTTTTCTCCAACACTGCCATAAATTAACTGCTTTTCTTTCTTTTCCTCATTCTAAATGCTAACACTATTGAAGATGGCTCTGAATTAACTTGGCTAGCTTGATGTCCAGTTTCAGGGTAACTGAGAGCCATTCAGGCTATATCTCCCACGGCAAGGATGGACAGACAGCCAAAAATAATCTAGCCAGTCTGGATACCTTAGGTCAAAGGAAAATGCAATTGATCCTTGAATAACATGGGTTTGAACTGGGAGGGCCCACTTAAAAACAAATTATATTTTCAATAAATATTGTAAATATATATTCACTTTCTTATGATTCCTCTAGCTTACTTTATTGTAAGAATATAATATTTAATACACATAACATATGTGTTAATGGACTATTTCTGTTCTCAGTAAGGCTTCTAGTCAGCAGAAGACTAGTAGTTATGTTTTTGGGGAGTCAAAGGTTTTGCCCAAATTTTCTTCTATGCAAAAAGATGAGTCCACATCTCTGAATTGCTCAAGACTCAGGCTGCCTTCTCTTCTACAGTGGGCAGTGATATTTTCTAAACTCAGGACTCCCATGTCTCCGCATGCACCATCTCAATTAGCTATATAATTCCTCTAGTAATCTAACTTTGTTAATACAACTTTACTGTCCACTTGGGTACCCCGTAACAGTATGTACAATTCTCCTGGGTGACAGTAAATCCAGGTTCACACCTCTAATGGTTGGTTTTGGAAAAATTAAAACATTTGCTTTGTTAGAGTCTATTTAATGGGGGAGAAAAAGAAGTATAGGTTACAAATAAATAAATAAACCTTGGCCTCAAATAGCCCAGAGGCGTAGGTTTTCCCACTAGCACCATTGTTAAAATGTTCAATGAGTATGTTACATATCTACCTTCAGCTGTCTTCAAAAACAGAAATCAAGCACGATTGAAGCCATCTGAGTACTGAGAAACCTGGTTGCTGATGCTTATCAAGATGGTATTGCTCAAAATGACTCAATTAAATTTAAGAAAATAACACAAACAAATACGGGTACTTAATTGATTAATAGCTTGATTGTTACTAGGATTGGAAAACGTGGGCTCCATGGCAGTGACACACACACTCACGCACAGTTCTAATTAACACCAATCACACATGCTAATGGTAGAACCTACTGCTTAAGTGAATGAACATCCTCACCCCTGCTGCTTTGAAGAGCCTGATAGGCATGCACTTTATTGACAAAGTAAGCTAATTTACAGAGTGATTGTCCAAGGGGGAACTGCTGTTTATTTGCAGAGTTTTGCTCATTGAACTCACAGGGCAAACATTGCACTTAAATTGTTAATTAAAATATCAACATAAAAATGTAAACATTGGGTCTCCTTCAGAGTAGAATGACATATACTCATGCTGCACCAAATCTTGTGATCTTCCTGATGGTTGATTTCTGAGGAATGGGAGTAGGTTCACGGAAAAGGTTAGGTGGCTGACATTTGTTTGTAGTCACTCAGAATGACAGAAAACCTAAGGAGGTTCCCCTTTCTCTATGCCATCTGTGATGATCAGATGTGACCATCTGAAACTCGAAGAGCTAAGGATGAGTGAAAGTCGGCTCATTTCAGATATATGACCATAATGGTTTGCTTGGTTTGTTTCTTTTCCTCATCATAGATTAGCTTGTAAGCAGATGATGAACCATGACCATTTCTCTCCATTAATGAAAACCTTTTGATGTTGGGAGTCACAGTTTCATGGTTTTTAAGTAATGCCTTGAGCTCTGCAAATGTTTCTGCAAACCTTTCCCTGTGAATTTTCTTGGGGGCTAGTCTTCTTCTTCTTCTTCTTCTTCTTCTTTTTTTTTTTTTTTTTTTTTTTTTTTTTTGCCTCCTATAGTTTCTTTTCTTGGGTTTTGTGCTTCTGTTACAGTTCCTACAGCTCCTTATTAGTCATTTCCTCAGGAACCACCTCTGGGAGGTCCTCAACATCACCTGCATCCTCATCAAGTTAAAGTTGTTTTCAGTCAGCTGTAGCCTTGTTGATTTTTGCAGCCTCTTTGTCCTTGGTGGATACCTTGAAGTTATGAAAGAACCTATTGAGTCTCTTTTTCTAGATGCCATTCATGCACTCCTGGGTGATGTCACTATATGACCAAGCAGGGTTTTTGATGCAGCCATAGCTGTTGTAGTCCTTCCAGAATCACATCCCTGTTTTCTAATTATTTTCCTCAGTTACTGTGAAAAGCCTAGGCAAAGGTTGTCCCTGGGCAGTAGCCCTTAAAATTTACTATAACTCCTTGATCTATTGGTTGTATGAAAATAGTAGTGTTTGGAAGATAAAACACCATTTTGATATTGGGATAAAGATCTTCAATTAAAAACATGTCTAAGAGCATTATCAACAATAAATAAAATCTGGAAAAGTCTCCCAATAGCAAAAGTCTCCATTTTGCTGGCATAGCAATTCAGGAGGGCATCTTGAAAGAGGATCTGGGTCACCCTAATTTCTTACCCACTCTGCAGGTTGCTGGGAGTGCATGCTTAATGATACACTTGAAGGCCCTGGGGTTCTCACTGCCAGATCACAAAGGGTTTCCATTTGTAATCTGCAACACTGGCCCCAAGCAAGATTGTCAGCCTGTCCATAAAACTTTGAAATCTGACAGTTGACTTGGCTTACTTATGGATGAAAGTCCATTCAGATATTGGTATCCCGGACTGGGAAGAGGAGGGGGTGCTTTATCCATATTAAGTATTTGCTCTGGAAAGTAATTTTTCTCCACAATCAACTTTCCAGAGTTTCCAAAAATTCTCCAGCTGCCTTCACATCAGCATTTGCAGATGCATGACTGACTTACACATTGTGGTGAATAACAATTCTTAAATCATTTAAACCACCCAGAGAGAGCAGTACATTACTTTTTTTTTTTTTTCAACATCACAACCATTTTTGCTTTGGCCAAAACCATCATAGTGCTGAGTGGGATATGCTTTGGGCCTGGTCTTCAATCCAGGTCACAAGAAGTTTTTCCAAGTCTCATAAAGGCCCTTCTTGAATGCTTTTTAGTCCTGTTGCCTTCACAGAAACAGACCCTTTCACAGCTTCCATCATTTTGTTCTTGTTCTTCAAAATCATAGCTATGGCACAATGGGACAGGCCTGACTGGAGAGCACTGTCACTGATTTTTCACCTTCATAGTCCTTCATCATTTTTAATGTTGTTTCCAGGTCAATCACTGGGCATAGCCTCTAACTGACAACACTGGCAGTGGATTTTGTGTGCCAGAGGAACAAAACATGAGACTACATCAAGCACGAGAGAAAATAGTGCAATCAAGACACATAGTAATCATGGGATGCATGAGCCTTCTGCCAGTGTAACATGGAATACTGATCAGCACTGAATTTTTATAAGTAGAAAGAAATATATTTTAATGATAAAATGTGTAGTGTATTACATGCATTAATCAGTATAATAGAGCTGTTTATTATCATGATCAAGTGTTATGTACTCTACATAACTACCATACTGTAACATGACTGATGGTGCAGTAGGCTGTTTACATGTGTTTGAGCATCACCTCAAACACATGAGTCACGTGCTGTGCTGTGACATTGCAATGGCTCCAGAGTCATTCAGAGATAGGAATTTTTTAGCTTGATTATAATCTTATGGGACCACCATCATATAAGCAGGCCATCTTTGATCTAGACATCATTATGCAGCTCATGACTAAATAGCTGTTAATACTAAAAATGTCCCTCTACCACAGGAAGCCATCTCGTATATAACACATGGCATGCACACATCAGTGGGAAATGCTGTCTTAATTTAAAGATTCCTACCAGTGGATCCCACACTTATCTGTACTTTCAATCACTTGGGAGTCTTTAAAAATTCCCAACCTCCAGCCACTGTCAAGACCAACGACCCCTGTGTGGGAAATATGTGGCAGAAGGATACAAGCAGCTGTCCTTTGGAAGGTCCCCAGGCGATGTCAATGTGCAGTCATGTTTTGAAAGCAACATGTGGCTGTCAGTTGCTGTGACTATCTTGAAACTCTTCCTACCCAAAGTAGTCTGTGCAGAAAGAAAGCTGGATGGTGTTCAAATCACCAAAGTTTTCTAGCTTGGTGATCTTAAGTTTTCCTGATCCATTTAAGTAATTTATAATGTACTTTGCCTTACAGCCACATTAATGTTTGAAGCTGCCCTAAGATCTGCCTGAGTGAGATGTTTGTTAAGATACAAAATCCACATTGTCTCCTGCAGAGTACTCACTCATCATTCTCCTCACCTCTGGAGGAGGGATCAGGAATGTGCATATTTACCAAGGGACCCAAGTGATTTTTGTACACAGCCAAGTTTGAGTTAATTTGAATCCTAAGGAGTCAAAGGACATGACGTATATGAAAACATGTCACAAAATGATATAGGAAGTTAGTTCTGAAAAAGTCCAGCCTTATTAATATAATGAGAATGGTTTGCATGATATCAATGTAACCTGGCAGACAGTGGACTGGAATGTGCATGTGTGAACAATGATGACTTCACTGTACTAGTTAGTGGTGGCAGTAGATGCTGTTGAGCAACCATGCGTACCATGTGGCCACTGCATTCAAAGTGACTGAGAGAGTAGAGCAATGAATCTGCATCAAATTTTGTGTTAAGCTTAAACATTCCTCCATGGGAACTATTTGGATGATTCAGAAGGCCTCAGCTATGGGCAACTGGCGATTGGCAGCTTCATCACAACAACACACCCATTCACGCATTTTGTCTCGTGAAGATTTTTTGCCAAACATCAAATCACCCAGGTGACTCAGCCCCGCTACAACACAGATCTGGCTCCCTGAGACTTCTGGCTTTTCCTGAAACTAAAATCACCTGTGAAAGGGAAGCGATTCCAGACTGTAGATGAGATTCAGGAAAATATGACAAGGCAGCTGATGGCAATTAGGAGAACTGTGTGAGGTCTCAAGGTGCCTACTTTGAAGGGGATGAGGTGCCCTTGTCTTCTGTACAATTCTTCTTGTAACTTAAACCTTCTTCAATAAATGGCTCTATTTTTCATATTACCTGGCTGGATACCTTCTGGACAGTCCTCATATCTACCCTATTGAGTATGACTAGAAAAAAAGAGTAAAGTGCTATGTTGCTTAAATCCCTTCTTGCATTCTTCCGTTCTCACGTGCCTTCTCTGATATTGATGCTGTGTTTTGTACTGAAACACACAATTGCTTAATGAGGCAAAGTAGGGCTAGCAACATTTGTGCTTCTTGGTAACTGAACACAAATACACCTCATACTGAGAAAAGTCTTTTCAGGAATGAATTCCTGTTCCTAGCCCCTGACTATTTTGTAAGCGAAGAGAGGGTGGATCTGCTATTGTGTGTGTGTCTAAGTCAGGCAATGGAAATCTGAGTGAGAAGTTTGCCTGCCCTACAATGAACAAGGTTTGAGGGAGAAGCTCTTGTTTAAACTCTGCACACTTAGGTGCAGATCCAAAAGGATTTTCTTTTGCCTTCAACTTTATTAATCATTTTGTCACCCTGAAACCACAGCAGCAATTAATCACACACATAATCTACAACAACTCTCCCGTTGTACTCCTAGTCCTGGTATAAATGATCATGTCAAGGATTAATCCATTTTATTTGCCTCCATCCTCTGTTTTCATTCTCTTTCTCTCCCCCGACCCCCATCCCCAACTGCACCCTGTTTACTTAGCTTTCTTTCAGAAGGGGTCCAATTGTCTGTTTGACACTTGGAATCTGAATGATTAATAATAGTGACTAAAACATGCCCAAGGGCTAGACACATGATGAATAAAAACATTGAGTCCAAGGTCAGCATGGGGCTCCATCCCCCGACAGAAAAAGGGGTGGAGCAGGAAGACAGAGAACAGCAGTTCTTTAGGCATTAGTGCCTTCTCACTGGGAATAATCCACATACAGCATGTTTCCCCCCAAACAGAGCCTCCTGTTATTTGACTTTCAGTGTAGACCCCACCAGCCTGGCGGAACGACCCACTTGAGCAACTTCCAATCATAGCTAAATGCTGATGCCTCCAAGGTTTTGACTACTGTAAACCAAGCTAGCGGCAAGTTGCAGGATCTTCCCTAAAGTGTGATACAAGATCATAAATTTCGCGTGATGGCTATTAAGTGGCCTAAGTTGTAGTCAGAACATCTAGCAATCAATGTTCCTCCGGGCCTTCCCAGCAGGGCTGAGAACCAGCCCAAATCTACCAGCATCAGCGCCCCGTATTGATTAACCTGGGGCCAGTCAATGCTGATTTGAAAATGTCTATGCATCGGATAGAGGGCTGTGTTTAATGTAAATGATGCACTCCTACATTTCAGGAGGAATATTTTAAACATGAGGGGCTGGTGCAAAGCCACATGCTAGCAAGCGCTCAATAAATATCAATTAATGATGAGGACCTCACAGGGTGGCTCCATTGTGCTGGCCAATTAGATACCAATGAGCATAAAATAAGCATGTGGCGCAATTTAAAAACAAGAGAAAGTCGTTATGTGAAACAGTAGAATTTTACTACAGGAGAGAGTGAGTTTTGGCCCAACACAAAGTGAATAAAATACTTGGCTCATTCACCTAACGTATCGGTTAAGACGGGGTTTTGGGGGAACAAAGAGGATGCCGCAGTGAACATAATATAAGCAGTACCTGCCCTAAAGGGACCCTTACTTGATAAGAGAGACACCACTTAGCAATAATAATCAACTCCCCCAGTTCAGTAGGAAATCAGTCATAAATGTCAGATCTATTTTCACTGAGGACCACTGAGAGGGGAGAATAATTTACTTGTATCCCACCCTTTTAACATGTCAGTCAGAATAACAAGAGTATCTTGCCTAGCCTAGAGGCTAAATATTTACAGAGAATGTGACAGATACTCAGGGCTATGTTGAGCTTAATTGTTAAAAATTGACAAAATAAAATAAACTGTATATTTTGCAATCAAAAAAAGGCTAAGGCAGAATTTCACCAGGATGATTAAAGATGAAATGAATAAAGGATTCCAGGCAAAAACTACCTTTATTTGAAATTCATTAAATTACAAAACACATTTCTGAGATGTGAAGAGCGAATGAAATGATATTTTTATTTTGTTAAATAGAATTTTCAACATCTACATTCAAGTTCATGGAAATACTTCCAGTGATAATTACTAAACATGCCAAGTGGATTTATAAGAACTAGCATATATGTTGCTAGTAGCAAATGTCTATATTGGGGATGTTTCATATAAACAAAGACATCCGGTAATTATCACAGTTGCTGTTCATTTCAATGGGGGAGACAGTACAAATGCAGGGCCAATCATTTCATTTATAAGGCAGAAAATATGTGTTTGGGATCACAAGTCAATCTCTCCACATAAATTACAGCAGCCTCTATTTCTTTCAACAAAAAATATACCAAAACATGCACACATTTGCAAAGACCCACAAGTAGAGCTACTTTAAAATAGTTTGTCTGAGGAGAATAGGGTATAAATATGAAGTTAAAGAAATATTTAATTGAGTCGTATCTCACAAATACATTTCTTAGTGAAATAAAATACGTAAAACATTAGGAGCTGCTGCGGGAGGGAGAGCTCACCATTTAGAAACTCTGCACTGACCAAAATTATAACTTTCTTTCTACCCTATTGCAAAATGGCACCAAATAAAAAATAAAGACCTCAGTCACTCTGGATTTGTGTCTGACAGTTAATAATTAAATAATAGTGTCACCAATTCCATAACAAATGTAAGAACAGTGTTAACAGCAATAACAGCACCTCCATGAACAGAACTCTTAGAGAAGCTTACGCGTGATGTTGAAGACACAGCTCACTCTGTGAGATCCCAGGGCCAGAAAGGAATCACTTTCTCTAAAATAAAATACTCCTCTTACTATAGCCTCCACGGACTGTTTCTATACGTTCTCCATTTTGTCTTCTTAGATCTCGTCATTTGTCTTTCCATTGGCCTTACAAAGGGCCTAATTACTTCTTCAAACTTTTCTTAAGAATAGGAGAAACTTAAGACTTATGGTTAAGATTGAGGGAGTATTAAAACTTGTACTGGGGTTGAAGGGTACAGTTTTTCCCTCTAGATTTCCTAATTACTTGTCTGTGTTTGTACATCAACCAAATTAGGTTTATCTGCCACAGCCGTCCCAATTTCAAATGGTATATATAATGACAGTGAGCTTACTTGAAATAAAATTATTGCACCTGTTAGGATAAAACATTTGCCATTATCCGTCCATGTGTTTGTATTAAGTGTTCATAAATTCTCTGCATGTTTGTGTGGTTAATTACTATACTGAAATGCATGATATCATAAGGCCAAGTGTCTCTGCAAGTCTGTGAAAGGAATACATAAGAACTTAGCATCTGTCATCAAGTTTGACTTTCCAAAAGCCATGAGGTCTAAGCAAATGTTTTTAAGAATCAATCACAGATTATAGTCACTAAACAAGAATAGTAAAATGTATACAGACTTTTAGCTGTTGAATGTCTCTTAGTAACTTTGTTGCATGACTTTCTTATAGTATTTTTGTCTGGGTGTTTTCTTTTTCAAAATGGAAAGATATGTTTTGTGTTACCTAAGAATCCAGATCATGTAGGGAGAGCCAGGTCTCCAAAGAGCATATACCTCTGACTTGAATACCTAGCTTTGGAAACTAGGGCTCTAGTGGCAGGTTTTGGGGAGCCAGGCTCTAGGTTTGGAGAGTTATTACACTTGTAGGTCACTGTGAGACAATTAGGACACAACTAGTGTCAACATTTGATTAACTTCTGGATGGATTCAGTGGTCTATTGAGCTGATGCTGATTTTTACATTGTCAACACCAATGGCTTTCTATCATTGTCTTTTTTTTTAAATTAAATTTATGGAGGTGGCATTGGTTAATAAAATGATAGGTTTCAAAAGTACTATTCTATGCTACATCATCTGTATGTTGCACGGTGCAGTTTTCCCACCCCCTCTTCTCTCTGGTGACCACTATTCTATTGTCTATCGTCATCTTAGCAGCTGCCATGAGAATGTGTTAAAGAGGCATCACTGTGAGCAGTGGTCATTCTCCCGGCTCTGTCTGCCCCTGTGACGCATTATGAGCTGGAGCCACAGAAAGAGTGGTATTCAGACTACATTCCTATGAACTCACAGGGGTCTCACTAACCAGCATGAAGGAGTCTGGGGTAATATGATGAGAGATGGATCCCCCAAAAGCAAATTTTTCAGGGTTCTACATCATTGTTCACTAAAGTCATTCTCTTCCTTTTTGCTTTAAACATTCAAATTCAACAGAATTTAAAAAAGAACACAAAGGGAGAGGGCTACTACTAGTGCTCAAAAACAAATTAAATAAGATAAAAACAACAAAAGAAAAAAGACAAGAAGCACATTTGTAACCGAGGATATTTAAGAACTATTCTGTATGAAATTATTATGGCTGATCCTTATTATTACGTATTTGTCCAAATCCGTAGAATATACAATACCGAGAGTGGACCTTTGGATGAAGTAGGGACTTAATGATGTGTCAATGTAGGTTCTTCAATTGTAACAAATATATCATTCAGTGGGGGACACTGGTAATGAGCAGACCAAGCAAATATGGGAGCAGGGAGTCTATGGGCAATCTCTGCACCTTTTGTCTAACTTTGCTATAAATGTAAAACCACTCTGAAAAAATGAAGTCTATTTTAAAAAAGGAAAATCTGTAAAACCACTGATCTAGTCAAGCGAATTTCAACCTTTTTCACCTCATGGCAAATATAAACTAATTATCAAAATACTATGGTATATATATATATATATATATATATATATATATATATATATATTTGCCATCGTGAGAAAAATAAAAGAGTAGGTATAATTTTGATTCATTCATTGGATGGCTATCACTATGTTGACTACTGTCATTTTTTATCTGACAATCTAAGGAAAAATAGGTCAGTGACCCTGACTAAATAGTAAGGTGTTGCATGTTTTAAAAATTCTTGCAGCACACCAGGTGAAAATCACTGATCTCGTCCAAAGAAGAAATGATCCAGGAGAGGATGATGCCTTGGGAAGGTTATCCAACCCCTGAGTAACTGAGCTTCCTGACTTGGTAATTTTAATAAATTCAAAGCACAACCACACACTGCAAAATAGGAGAGGTGACAACCTATTTCTTGTGTGAAACGTTTCTAGATCTCACATCAAACCTGCACCAGGAAATGAGTCTCCCTCTTCCTCCTCTAATGTTTCCATTGTACCTGGTTGTCATGCGAACAGCCAAGCCTTAAGGTTGAACACGACTATCCAGGAGATTCTTATTAGATTGCAAAAATGCCATAGAACTGGAGTAAAATGTGTAATGCATGTTGGATATGACATACACATGTAGACTTGAAGAAGGAAGAAGAGAACAAAGTGTGGGCGAGGGTTGGGAGAACAGTGGTAGGAACAGCAAAGTCGGAGAGGGTGAGGAATGGGTGCAGGGAGGAGTTTCATAGGGCTGAGAGTAGCAGGAGAATCTGCAGGTGGGCGGTGCATTCACCCATGTAGTCAAGGGCAGACACTGTCCTGGAGACAGGCTTAATACTAGTAAGTAAATAAACAGTAATAGTTGGGACCTACCTCCTAACCAGAATAGGATTAAAAAAATAGACATCTACCTATAATTTCATAGGCATTTTTGAAAGTTGCATATTTTTAAAGAAAATAGATGTCCATTCTTCTTATTATTATTTAGAGAGTCCCAGCACAATTATAGCACAAATAAGCAGGAACCCTTTCCAGAGCCTGGAAAGATAAAATCTAAAAAAAATAAATAATAGAATAAAAATTATTGTTTAAATTGCCTTCTTGAGGGGAGTTTAGTCAAGGAACTAGTATGGAAGAACCATGGACATGGACCACAAGCGGGACTCACTCTGGGGGGAGTGGGTGGGTGGGGAAGGGGACAAAGGGAAGGAAAAAGAAGAAGAATGTAATAAAACAACAATAAAATTAATTTTTTAAAAAATTTGCCTTTTTTTTTTTCTTTCTGGAAATATAAGAGGCCCAGGTGCTAGCTAAAGTGAATCAACCACTGAGGACAAGTAACATAATTAGTTCTTATAGATATATTTTAAAACTCTTAGATTTTCATTAAAATATTCTGCCTCCATTTCATGAACCAATTTCTTGTGGCGTGCTACAGCTTAAAGCCAATGTATTTTATTATTGGGAAATGATGAGTTTCCTAGGTTGGTGATTTTTAAATTGTTTCAGGACATAATCTCATTCATTGCAAGAGGCGGCCCTACAAGTAATATTCTTGTTGTGTGAAATGTTTCTGAAACTCACACAAAATGTGCACACAGGAAAGCCAACCAAGGCCCTTTCCTATATCTGTGATTAAAGTTAGTATCGCTCCATTTCATAAACATTTTCGAGGGGAGACGTAGCTTTGCATTGTGCTTTGAGGCATTTGCTTTGGGTATTTGGGGAGGAATGCATGTACAAAAAAGTTAGGAACAAACATGCAGCCACGTATCACATATGCAGTAGAGAGGACATTTAGGATCGACAAAAGGAGAGAGTCCCACTCATTCCTTATCTGAAGTAATGAGCTGCCCCAGGAGAAACGGCCCCAAACCAAAGTTGTAATAATGAGAAGCACAGATTTGGGCAGATAGGGAGACAGAGCTCATCTTGCACGTAAAAATCCCTGTGAGCAAATTCAAATGACTTTGTGATGAGCAAAGGTAGGGGCAGGCAGGCAATTTAGGCTGACTAGAATTGAAAGCCTGGGTCTGGAAGGGGTGAGTGGTACGGAGGGAGAAAACCTGTGTTCTGTGTTCCTGGCACAAAGAAGAAAAATGTGTCCAAACAGTTAATTTTGTTGATTTCTTTGGTGGAACACAATTGTTTCTTGTATCTGGCAGCTTTTTTTCTTCCACCTGTAGAACTGTGAAGGTGTGTGCAGGGGTATTGTACCCTTAAGACATGACAGAATGTGCTGGACTATCTTGTTTTTTGTTTGTTTGTTTTTGTTTTGTTTTTTAGGAGGGAGGAGGGGGGGAATAAGCTTCGCTTATGACTTGATTACTTGGGAAGTTACTTAGAAACAAATGCTCTGGGGTGGTATTTACAGGAAGTGTAATGCAGGACCGGTTCTGAGTAAATTTGATGGTGCTGAGTCCATACTCCCTTCTTCTAGAGCCTCTGAAAAATCTGTCATCTGGCCCCTGCTGACTTGTCCCTGCTCATTTTCCATTTCTTTTCCTGAATAACATTCAGGTCTCTTGGTAGATATGGTTCAAGGGTTGACTCCTTTGGGAAGCCCTACAGGATTGCAACTCACTCCCACTGGGCTTTGTTCCTCCTTAGTATTCCCATGACAACCTGTATCACTGCATTTGCCTCATGCATATTAATCTGCTGATGTGTCCATCTCTCCAGGACTAGATGGTGCTGCTCAGCATCGTAGCCTCAGTTTCCCACAATGGCTGCCAGAGACTCATTATTCAGTATGTACAAGGACTGTCCCTTAAGTATTGAGCATGCAAATGGTTTTACTTATATTGATATTGAATTGATACTTTCTTATTAGTTTAAACTAGCAAGAATATTATCCACAAATAGCTTCGAGTTTTTCTTTAGGTAAAGGACCCTGGCATGGTGCTAATATCATTCTTACATTTTGGGGGGCATTAAATTAGATCAAGTTATTTTTAATCAGGTTACATATAATATTATTGAATTATATTTTTGTTTCCCTATTCTACATATAGAAGAGCCATCTGCGGAAGGCTTTAGACATTTTTAGCTTTTAAATGTACTGGGTGGGTCCTTAGGGAATTGTTGACCAAGCACTTCTATCTGAAGATTGCCCCTGAATTTTCATTCCACATACACAGTTATTTCCAGAACCGTGAGTTTAGCTGTGCTGGGACCCCATCCACTAACTACAGTTAAATACAGGCACCAGATCTGGGCTGGAACAGTGAATCCCTCCCTGGAAACTCTGGAATTAAAACAGCTAAGGTGTGTCAGTCTTTTTGAGGGAGTCTATAGAAGATGAGATGCAATTCTTGACAACTGGGTTTCCCTCAACAAGTCCTAAGGAAGTAGAGAAAATCTTTTCACAGAGATAAAGAGAAGACTAACCCTGATTAGTAAAAACAAAGTTGTGGAAAGCAAGTCCTAACTATATTTAAATTCTCAGGCTTAGTCTTATTCTTATTCTTCATTTTCACCAGTGACCCTAAGTATCCTTAGAATAAATCTAGCCCTGGCTGGTGGCACAGCGGATTAGGCACCGGCTTGCGAACCCAAAGGTCACTGGTTCAATTCCCAGCCAGGGCACATAACCAGGTTGCAAACCAGGTCTCTAGCCAGGTTCATAGCTGGAGGCAAGTGAAAGGCAACCGTACATTGATATTTCTCTCTATCTCTGCCTTTCTCCTTTCCCCTCTCTCTGAAAAATAATAAATGGAATCTTAAAAAATAAATATAAATTATTAGAAAAAAATCTTTAGCTTTCATTTAAATAAATCTATACCTTTGTATAAGTCAATTTGAGTCATCTCTCTTACTTACAAGTAAGATCCAAATTATTACAACATGCTAGACAAGTCAAAGATTCTCTTCAAATTATACATTTCAATTATTTTTCTGATACATGACATATTTTCTTAAAATATTTCCATTGGGTAATTGCGAACTTAATTCTGGCAACTAATTAAGTGAAAAAGCAAGATCTGTGAAAAACAACCACTGCATGGGTAAAGGAAGAAATTAGAGGCAATTTAGAATTGTGGAAGCATAGAATGAATGAAGTTCAAACTATTAATTTTAATGTTCTTTCCTTTTGTTCTAAAATCCCAGTTAAAATATTAGACCCTCGGTGGCAACTAACATTTAAAAAATTTGTTTTCTAGTTAAGAGCCAAATGCATTTGGAAAATTTGGTAAATTTTGTTTTCCCAACTTGCCTAGAGTGTTTTTCCATCATCTCCATCTCATTTGAGATTAGAAAGATTTTTTAAAAACTAATTCCAGGAATAATGATTTCTCTCTGCTGCTGAAGACCACTTCCTGCCTCAGTGCATCTCACAAACATTTCTTGATTACACCTTCCAACAATTCTGGGAAGGAAATTGGGTGATATTTTCCATGACTGCATGCATGGTCTCTGAGGAGAGCATCTATTGGGATAAACGAATTATGAGGACAGTGAGTGTATCTATCAGGGAAAGGATAGAAATCACAACATCCTGAACGTTTCCCTTCCATACTCATCAAACAGTAAGTCACTGCCAAATGAGCATTTAGCTAATTCCCTAATGAAGGTCTGGCTGCGATTGTAAGATGATAGCAAGTGTATCCAATAGATATTTTAATACTGCTTTGTGGTTAAGTGTGCAATCATTTTTCATTTCAGAAAGATACTGATTTGTAAATAATTTTGCTTGAGGTTGAATTCAGCTGCCAACCAATCCTATGTAAACAGGTGTGTGTGCATGTGTCTTATATATGTGCATGTGTGTTGTGTGTGTGCCTATGTGTGTGTGTGAAAGAGAGGGAGGAAGAAAACCAGGGTTACACTGTATTTGTTTTTTGGTGAAAACACATCAATGTAGGCCAGGTGATGAGGACAGCTATAAATTTGTCTAATAATGATAATAGATTAATACTATATATTATTCATTTATATTGCCATGTGGCTTAATATAATTTTCTTCTAATTGGAGGTCAGATACGAAGAGACAGATTACAGCATGACAATTTTTTCATTATGCATAATTAGGTAACAATTATTTTATAAATATATATGTGTTAATATGTGTATATACACATACAATATGAAAAAGAAAATGGCATCCTCATTTTATGGATGAAAATACTGAGTCACTTTGATTTACACTTGAATAATCTGAGACATTTCAGGTTTATGAAAACTCCGAATTAAGCAAGAAGTATATGGATTCGCAAATAAAAATGAACAGATCTTCCATCTCTCTAGTGTTAGAGGATGAAGTGACTTACCATGTGTGTTTTCAGATCAATTGTCAGTTGCTGAGAAAAAGGTTAACACAGACATCAAAAATTCATTAAAAGGATGATATATTCAGTTATTATGAATTCTGTTCAGAAAAAATTCAGTCGTTGTTAATACAGCGAGAATGGTTTGTACAACATGGATGTAACCTGGCAGCCAAGGAGAGTGGACTGGAATATGCATGCATGAATAATAACGACTTCACTGTACGAGTTAGTGGGGGCAGTGGATACTGCTGAGTGGACATGGGTACTATGTAGCCAACACATTCAACATGACTGAGCAAATCGGGCAATGAATGAGGTGAATGTTGAGTTAAGCTTGAACATTCCTCCACAGAAACTATCCGGATGAGTCAGAAGGCTGCAGCTATGGGCAGCTGGTGACTGGCACCTTCCATCCTAACATGCCCGCTCATGCATTACATCTGGTTCAGAGTTTTTGTCAAACAACAAATCACCCAGGTAACTCAGAGCCCCTGCAGCTCAGATTTGGCATCCTGTGACTTCTGGCTTGTTCCAAAACTACAATCACCTTTGAAAGGGAAGAGATTTTAGACCATCAATGGGATTCAGGAAAATATGACAGGGCATCTGATGAGGACTGAAAGAACTGTGTGAGTTCCCAAGGCTCCTACTTTGAAAGGGACTGAGGTGTCATTGTCTCACGTACAATGTTTCTTCAAGGTTTCTTGTGTCTTCTCTCTTCTTCAATAAACGTCTCTATTTCTCATATGACATGGCTGAATTCCTTCTAGACATACTTCATACATTTCATATTTATAAAGCTGGAGTAAGTAAAATAGAACTAATTAATATTTGGAAACACACAATTTAAGAGTTAGAAAAAGTACAATGAATCTTCTCCAATCCACATTGCAGAAATGAGTATATTAGCCATCTAGAGTGACTTTATGACTCTCCCCCCATTACATAGTCCAATGCTGCTGGAAACCTGGGAATTTCCATATGCTTGTTGAGGAAGGGTACATATGCAAACTCTGAAGTTCTGACTGGACTTATCAGCTTAATCAATGCTCAGTTGGTTTGGATGACCCCAGCTTTAGATGGTGGGCACACTTCACTGTTGAGTAATCTGTTGCTTATTTAAATATTTACATCCATTGGCGTCACATAGAAATGTTCATTGCTAATAGCAAAAGTCAGGATTGAGGTATATGCATTCATATCAGGTCTTTAATTTTAGATTGAGTAAGTAAGGAGAAGGGTATTAACACATGCAAGTCAAGAAATTTGAGCATTGTGGTAGCAGTTGTGTGTTGGAAATCAGTCGTAGAAAGAATTTTGACTTTTGTGATGAGTCTATGAAAAGGTTTGTTTGTTTTATTTATTTTTTTAATGTCATTTACCCACATCACATGAGAAGATATTCTTCAGATAATGTGCTAAAACACCACTGAACTTCTTCAAGAACTATGGCATTTATGGATAGATGGGTTGATTGACTCCTTCATTCTCTTATGTATACCTGCAAACATTATCTATCGGATATCTGCTGTAAGATGTCAAGTATTGAGGAAAAAAATACAATATAACATGTATCCATCATTTGTTCATAGGCTAGCAGCTACCCAACAGATGATGAAGTACACACATTAATACTGATGTGTGGAAGCTATAAAAGAAATTCATAGAAGGGACCAGCTATGAGGTGCTCGGTAAGGGCTAGAAAACAAGTTGTGATATGAAAATCTCATGCTTATCAATGCAGAAATGTGTACAAATGCACAGCTTTCTCATTAAGGAGAGACATTCAAAGGCCTTGGGATTTAACAGATAATTATAATGACAATTTTGGGGGATTAAAAAATTGAGTCTAAAGTACCCTATGCCATGCCATCTTGAATAGGTGACTTTATCACTCTATGCCTCAGTTTTTGAAACTTTAAAACAAAGGTAAAATAACTGCCTCATTATTGTTTTGGGGGGATTATATGCTAGGGACCATAAAATGTTCCTCTCAGTGCATGTCACTGAGTTGAAGCTCAATATGTGGTCATTATTATTGCCTCCCCAAACTGCCGGAGCGAAAGAAACATTTTCATGCTTGGTTCTGGGCTCAACACCAAGAAGAGAAAAAGGAATGGAACACACCATTTCCCCTCGATTTATAATTCTGCTCAGAGCGAGGATGGTACATCAACATTCAAAACATCATTTTTAAGAAGGTAATGCTGTCTTTGTGCCCCAATTGACTAGCTAGAAGGGCTTGATGAAGTTAAAAGTTGAGCTGATTGCTAAAGGAAATATGGGAGTTTAGACACAGAAGAAGAAAGGTGATAAATAAAGTTCAAGCCTCCCTCCCCCCATAAGAACCCCACAACAAAAATTTAAAAGGTATGAAATCTAAAATCTACAAATTAAAATGTGTAAGACATGTATACAACTATCCAAGAATCTTGTACGGTTTAAATACATTACAGTTTTATTGGCCAGTTATACAATTATGGCTCAACACAGCTGCTATCTATAGGTCTATGAAGGAGTGTCCCAAAAGTATCCAGCCAACATCAATATAATTAACACAGTGAGTTGACAGGGCCAATACTTTTGGGACAGACCTCATTATATCCAGATGTATATCTATGATTTATTTATCTATTTATCTGTATATAGCTTAGCTGTTCTGAGAGGTTTATATTGGGAGTAGACATGAAACATTATTCTCTATGTCCCATCTCACTTTTTTTTTTTTAACTGTGTTTCAACCCATCCCCATGATTACCCTGGGAAAAAGTGAACTCATGCAATGCTACTTTTCCACCCCTCTGGAATTCATTTGTCCTGGGATATGCAACAGAGCTGCAAGGACCAGTGAACTTCCTCCCCCATATTTTATCTTGGATAGTCATAAAAGTTAAACAGGTATTTTCAGTATGCCTGTCAATCTGAACTGACTTATATGCTGAACTTTAATGTTTAGGAAAGGTGGTGGCTGGGTTTAAATACTAAGTACATTTTCACTAATCAGGTTGATAGTTTGCAACGATGAAGACGTTGTGAATTTTAGCACTTATAATCCAATCACATCATTTGGGAATTGGTAACACAGTATGGCTTATGTGCTGCATCCAATCAGAGATAAAGACAGGAAACTTGATTGTCTTCTGTAACTTTGTGGTAAATCACAAAATGTGCGAGTTTCCTGCTGGTGTGCCATGAAAGCTCACAAAAGATGTTCGTGCTAAGCTGGGGTTCACTCTTGTTCCAGGAGACAGTTTACAAGGGGCAAAGGTTGCCGCTTAAAGATGGGGAGACTTGGAAGTAGAAGGAAATAACTATTGATGCTGAAACCTGGCTTTCCCAGAAGACATCATGATCCCCAGATCTGATGCTGTTATGCAGTATCGTACAACAATCTGAGAATCCTCTTAGAAGTGCTACTTAGCTGGAACCTAGGAGGCTTCTTTGGGGAAACCTGACTTGTAGGAATCACATGCTGAGCTAACAATGAGTACGTTCTTACTCAATTCCTGCCAGACAGGTCACCCTTTCGTTCTACCAGAAGGAAGAAAATATCACTACTGTTTATTCCGTTCTTGACACGGGCCGGATTCAATAGTGAATAATTTATGAAGATGATGGTGATCATTGTGAGGATAATGACAATGATAATGTTAAAAGATGACAAAGTAAAAAGAAATGGAAAGAATAATGAAAAATAAGTGGAGACAAGGGAAGAGAAAGGGAAAAAAAATGAAACAGAGAGACTCGCCTAAAAACTAGCCACTGCACCTTGTACTTCAAAGTATGTTAGCTCTTTGGATCCTCATAGTTCTATAAGGTAGTTATTCTTCTTCTATTTCATAGATGAAAAGGTGATGCTCAGAGAGATAGGGAGACTCTCCCAAGCTATACTGAATATATGTTGCAGCTGATGCTCAGAAGCAATTCTACTGTTGCCATCCCCCTTTTTATTCTCTCGATAAGAGCATTCCAGTTTTCCACGAGTAAGACACTCATCAGCCACTCTTCTTTGGGCTTAAGTTGGGTCTCCAGGAAAAATCATCTCACTAGGGCTAATGCTGTTCCACCACCTGTCCAGTCAGAGCACCCCATTCCCCTGGCCTTGGTCACTGGCTCAGGGGGGCATTTCTCAGGCTTAAGGCTTGAGTTCAAACTGTTGGGTTTAGAGAGTTCTATTTCCCACTAAGTTTGAATCTGGGAAAATTTAGGATCAAAATCACCAGTCACCATCAATGGACCCAGCAGACCTGAAGAATAAAGTTAACAGAAAGAAGAGAGTTGGGAAACAGAAATGAGAGCTTAGAGGCACTGTCTGAATTTTAAAGATAGCCATGCCTGGAAACTGTGTAAGTCTGGAGATTTTAGTTCTATGGGGAATAAACTTTAATTTTCCCAATATCTGTGTGGCTTAAGCCTGTATTCTTTTCTCCCTGACAAAAGAAAGAAAATCTAACTGATTTGTAAAATTAAGTGTCGAGTTAGTGGCAACGAGGGTATTCAAACTAGGATTCTATGACCCCACTGCTTATGCCCACAAACAACATACCACGCAAATTAAAGGAGCGTTTTTCATGTAAAAATGTGACTTCATAAGGTGATTAGTCCTAATTTTCATTACGCTTGTTACAGTCACTAATTGTTTTCTTTGGCAAAACCAAGATAATAGTGTTAACCTGTATCACTGAGTTGTAAATAATCAAAGAGATGATTCATGTAAAATGGCTATCATCATTGGCATGTGGTAAACACTCTATGTTAACAATTGCCATTTCATAAGTCTGATGGAGTTGGATGTGCCAAGGAAAAACTGTAATGGCTATCATAATTTCTCTCCATTTTAGATGAGAAGAGTCGTTTACTTTGGTGCTTACCTATTTAATCTTATCAAATTGAACAAAAATGGAAAAGAAGATAAGCTAAATTCAACTGCTTTATACCTTAACTTCTTTGTAAACATTCCATCTGGACCATTATTTGAAGAGACCATCTTTCAAAAAGTCAATGCATGACTTGGTGTTTGGAGATGTCATGAAAAGCATCAGAGGGAACCTTTCTTAGGGATCAACATGATGACCTGAGATCTGGGTAAGTTTTACAGTGTTGAGGGCTTATTTGGATCGATATACAACACAGACATATCCTCCTGCTCTGGAGGTCATGCTTAACTTACAGTTTTTGTTTGGGATAAAGGTGCATAGAAAAGAATATTGGACATTAAAATGTTTCAAGAATAGAAACAAGGCCCAGGCTAGTGTGGCTCAGTGGATTGGCAAAGGTCGCTGGTTCGATTCCCAGCCAGGGCACATAACCAGGTTGCAAGCCAGGTCTCCAGCCAGGTCCATAGCTGGAGACAGGTAAAAGACAACCTCCCTTTCTTCCTCTCTCCCTGCCTTTCTCTCTAAAAAATAATGAATAAACAAATGTAAACAATAGAATAGAGATGCAGCATAAATGCAAAGTCAGACCACTCCAAAAAAAAAAAAAAAAAAAAAAAAAAAAAAACATGGCCAAGTTAGTCACACGTAGGCCAGTAGGCCAGACACACAGAATTGGCAGAATCATAGTGAAGAGTCTGCACGACCAGCTGCTATAGTAGCTTCCACAGAGCAGGGACCACACCACATCAAAGGTCCATTTAAATTCAAAACTTGAAGACCTACACGCGTATTAAAAAATACTTTGGTAATAGTCTTCAAGTCTTTCCTTGGGTATCAGTGCCATCCTGCACGGGGAAAGCCACAGGTGCAAGCTGATTTTTGGAGCCAGCCTCCAGGGACGTGCACATGTTATATTACAACGGATGTCATTAGACGTACAGGAGGTAGCATGAGACACCTAATTTATTCACAAAGTGACATTTTATTTAGTGCAAATAGGCAATTTGGGCATTTACCGGAGGCACTTTCCGTAATAAACGGGTGTTACTAAAACAGGCTGGAACACCTGCCATTGTTATCTTTATAACACAAGTTGGCGTGTTTGTAGGCTGTGGCAGAATTTAACCGTAACATACGAAATATCGAGTCTTCAATAACTTGCTTAATGAACATATGTTCGTTCCTAGTCCAACACTATATGATATCTCCCCTAGCCCAAAGCAAGTTACTGTTAGAGGCCAAATTAGCGTTAGTCTTTTATTATTACTCATCAGTGTTTCCAGGGTGATTTTTGCACGCGGGTGTTTTTAGAGAGCCACATTAATTTACTGCTACAGCCAAAGGTTAACTGCTATAGTGAATGCTGTGCTCAGTTGAGCGCAGGGTCACTGTGTACTGTTGCTGCCCTGACAATTTATATCTGTTTATGGTATCTGGCGATACGGTTTGATAGTAAGGGTCATCCTTAAGCATGAGTTTATATATTCTCACCAGCCCTCTACATATGAAATAACGGCTATGTAATTGTAAAAGTGGGGATTTCTTCTCCTCCCCTCATACATTTTGTATCCCAGCATATTGCTAAATGCACACACAAAGCCGATCAGGAATCAGGTGATGCATCATGACAAGCAGCTGTCAAGGGCATAGCTTTTAACCAAAGGGAACAGAGTCAAGTTCTTGTTGAAATGGCAAGAGAAACAGAACCTGGTTTCTCTGTAATCTTTTTCCCAAGCATGGTCCTATTTCCCAACTTAGCCCCAAGGCTCAACATGGACTTCGTTCGGGTCAGCCTCTTGAAAGAGACACACACACCCAGCTTCTGCTTCCCCGGGACCAACAGAGGTGCTGATGCCTGAGAGGTGCTGAGTAGACGTTTTTGGAACTGAGCGAAGGCACAACTTTGTTTGCCTATCATTAGGACATTTTTATTGTCACAAGTGAATCGTGCAGCTGTAAGTATTTTCATGTACTGAAAGAGAATCCCCTCGTTGTGAATTTTAGATGCAGGTAGGGTGAGGTATTTGGAGGCAGGAGATTTTTGGTGAATTCACTTGAGCGCACCTTGCACCAAAGCCTCTTAGACCTGAATGCAATCTCACTTGAAAATGCAATAAAAGTTAAATTTAAAAAGAAAGGGAAAACTAATCTCTTACTTCCCATGACTAAGTAAACTATCCACATGGAATGCCTTTATTTGAGAGAAGTACCGATTTGTCAAAAAAAAGAAGAAAAGAAAACACTTCAAATGGTTGTAAAATATAAGCTTCCTAATTAGGAAGCTGAGAGAGAAATCCGGCAAGAGTTTCATTATCATGACTTAGGATAAGTTTTCCTATAACTGCGGGAGAAAGCCCTGGGGCCACCCATGGCTTATCCACAAAAGCCCTTTGGGACGTACTGCTGCCTCTAACTAGAACGGCCGCTGCTCCTCATGCATGTTCCATGCTTCTCTTGCACCTTTGATGAACACCACCTATACATTTGGAACACAAGGAGTCAAAGCAAGTTTGGGGCGCTTCTCCACCAGGTTTGTGAAAAGCTGAGTATAACAGACCCATCTGCCAAAGGTGATGGCCTACTTTCCAATGAAAAGGTAGCCTGCGACTGCTAGCTACCTCAGGAGCTGTGTTCTGCAGGCAACCTGAACACAAATGCTCCATCCTCAACACGACCCCTGTCATCTGCTTCCTCCCAAGTCAGCAGGGACCAGAACGCATAGGGATCCTGCCTGTGCCCATCATCAAAGAGCATAGATTTGTCGATGTTACTTCCTACAGGCTTGTGAGAAAAGAACTCTGAACAACAGGGATGGTGGTGGTGGGGTGTATTTTGAAGCCCTTTTTCTTAGAAGACTACAAACTACAGAACACATCCCAGCCATGTGAACACATTCTAAGGCATAAAGAACTAACAATAATAGTCTCTGTCGAGTAAACAGAACAGTGATGAGAAAAAAAAAAAAAAAAAGGAAAGCCTAAATTTTACCTTCTTCAAGGGTGAATGTGGTTACTGCTAGTTTATTTGCCACAGCAAAGAAGGCAACCACTTGGGACTGGACAGTATATTCAATTACGAAATTCTCAACCAGCTTCTTTCATTTTCTAAATTCAGTACAAATTTTTTTGTCATTTCCCACTACTTTTATGTTGCTTGGATTATGCATGGTTCACAAGCCTTCACGTTTTTCCTCTAGAACCCACAGCTCAAGCATTTAGTTGGTCATGGACTTCTGAAATAATTCCCTTGTTATACAGAAACACACTTCAGGGGGAAAATGATAGCATTTAAAGAAGAACAGCCATTATAATACTGGATTTAATATTCAAGTAAGTATAAAATGGAAGGCTCTCCTAGAACACCATGATTCATTGACTATTGCCTCTTTCCCACTCCTCAGAAAAATCAGCTGAAAGCACATTAGGAATCTGTAGCAAGAAAACTCATTCCTTTGTGGTATCAGTGCTGCAGAGAGACTATTATGGGGTAATTTTATTGGACCCAAAATCTGATGTGATTAGGTAGACTTTTGCATTTTCTGTAATGATGATTAGGATTCTGACTGTGGCCAATGAGAATATAGTCCACTAGAGTCACACAATAAGGTGCCTTAGCATTTACCCTTGGGAGGGGCCATGTGTGCCAGCCAGGGTTCCTCTACATCACATTTTAACAGTTTTCAACTGCAGAGAGCCAGGATTCCTTAAGGGCTCCTGTTACAATAATTGTTGCTAGAAACAGCAATTATTGGAGCATGTGTGCATGTGTCTGTGTGTGTACATGCATACCCTCACTGAGTTATAAAACCATAATTCTTTGCATTAATACGGAGGTTTTGGAACCTCAGTAATTTATCCATTGCTAAGACACCACACAATGGGAGTCTTATATGTGAGTAAAAAATGTTGAATAAAGATTAGCCTCGCTTTAAGCAGCATTATAAATATCTGATTCTACATTTATTTTGCAATTGTTCATAGTTACTCTTTTATTCTGCACTCTGCATGAGGCTTCTATTTGACCCTGGATTGCTCATTATTACAAGAAACACAACATAAAAAAAAAAACCCTACCTTTCTGAATTCTAATATCTACCAGTAAAACCCTGGAGTTTTATAGAAATAGATAGAGGTATTGATTTCTCTCCATAAAGATCATAGGGAATTCATGACATTGGCCACTTTTAATTAGCATAAAACATTCTTTGTTAAGTGAAATACTAGGTCTATTAATCTTTGAAGAGGAATTACGATAGCCATATGAGAAATATAATAATCCAGGCAGTCTAGGTAAGCCTTTCTTCTCTTAAAGAATATGCTCCTAAACTCTTTATGCTGAAGTTAGGCGGCACAATACTTGTCATTTTTTCCTGCTGTATTTCATTTAGTTTTTCTGTACATTTAACCATGTCCACAATTGATTGAATGGTTCAAAGCAATACAATATTATTATAAAGCTTTTTGCAAGGCTGTAGTGATGCTTTGTTCTGCCCTTGTACATTACTTGTTGCTGGAGAAAATGTACCAGTATAAACACTGAGATCGGAGCAGAATAGAGAGGTTGTTTCCCATGTATGCCTGGCACAAAGAAGGATTGTTCACACAGAATTTGAAACGATAAGGTATCATTTCGAGAGGGAGGCTCTCTTTCATGGCAGCAAAACAGACCAGTACAAAGTCACTTGCCGCTCATGACCACTTGCTACTTGGAAAAACCACACACGCATCAAGGAAGCATCATCTCTGAGAAGTGACCAAAACTGGCCTTCTGATGTAATCCATCACAGTAGGCCACTTTGCTCAAATGTATAATGTTAACTCTACCAGCAATTTACGGCACCCTATAGAACAGGTATTCTCCGTTGAATAGTGGTGTTTTCCAAAGTCTCGACTACAAACTTAATTTGAGGAACCTAACTTGTGCAAAGCTCCCTTTCTAGTTTTCAATGCTTCCCATTACATGAAGGAGAAAAACTCTGTTCGGTGCTCATGTCTTTAACATCTCCTCAATACTTCTCAACCTTTCTGTTTAATGGAAAAAATAAAAAGAATTAGGCTCAGAGTTTGGGGCTGATAATAGCACAGAACTAGAATTAAATAATGCTGTATGCTTTTTGTTTGGGGAGGGGAACTACATTTAGGGTTGCCCTCTGTTCATAATAACTGATATATTATAGAAGACATGTTTATGTTGAATTTTAAACATAGCACCTCAATTTGAGAACACCATTTAAACAGCGTGGAGAGTACAGAAGTAAGGTGTGTGATTGGGGGTGCAGATAGGGTCACCCCTGTGAATGCTAAATGACTCAGTTGTCTTCCCTCTATGTTAATGATGAATTTAAGCCAAGGCCAATCATCTTTTGTGAGTTCTCAGGGAGGCCAGCTGAAACTGCTCCCAAAAGCTTTCCAGCCTGTAGCTCCACCAAAAACATCAGGTATATATATCTAGATAGAGGAGTGCTCTGAAAATGTAAGCAGCCGATGCCTCTCCCAGTGGTCTGGTTACGATGCTGATACTGATCGAGCAGGTCTGGAATGAGGCCTGAGGCTCGGGATTTCTAACAAGCTCTCAGGAGAAGCCCCTGCTGTCCATTCATCACAGCAAGGGGCACAGAAGGTTAACACTGAAGTCCTTGTCAGTCTTACTGTGAAGCCATTGAGAGAGTTTTGGATGCAGTGCCTTGGAGAGAAACCAACAAGAGCGTGCTGATTTTGTAACTATCACCTGGGTCTTCTGGGCTAGGTCTCTGTATTTTAACTCAATAGATAGGTTTATGACACTGTAATGGAAGGGGATGCCCATCCTAAGCAGATAGACCGCTTAGACAGGAAGCAGAGCAGGCTGAAGGTTAGGATGATACACGTGCAGATGGAAATGCCCAGACCCAAGAGCTGACGCATATGCGTGAGAATGCACAAGATCACAGAAGTGCCATCATTAACAGCGTACAGTGGAATCCAGCGGGAAAATACGCTGTGTGGTACCAGACACAGACCGTAAAATCAGTGCAAAGAGAAGACCGAGCAGTGGTGGGGATTCCAACTCTCCAGACATCTGCTGGGAGCCTCCATTGGTTAAGAGCCAACTGTCTAACAAACAGGTCCCTGACTGGCTTTGTTAACAGCTTCATCTCCCAGAGGAAAACATTTCCAGGGAGGACTGTCATCCTGTATTCACTTTTGGCCAACCAGGAAGAGTTAGTTGGAAATCGACGGTGTTCAGTAATTAAGGAGTGAGATATCATATCATTTTAGAGTTCATGAGAGGTAGGGAGGACAAAGATAGTCATGTATATTATAATTCATTCAGTAGGGTCTCAAATAATTTGGAGGCAATGGACATGAGATCTTTGGAACAAAATCTCTATCAGCTTTTAAAAACTCAGATTTGGTTGTGCAATATCCAACAGTCTAAAGGTGAACAAAAGTAGGAGGTACTTAGAAATCATTGTCATTACCTAAGGGACGCATTAATGGCCAAAAACAGATTTGCACTGAAGGATACAATTCCTTTTCTTTAACTGGAGATAATCATTTTGCAGAGGGAACTGAACACAGCACCAGGTAAGGGTGGTCTGAAGCTCAACATCTCTGCCCTAGTTGAACTTCTCTGGTTTTGTCCCTCCAAAGTGCCATCTTCTCTCTCACCTTCATGGCCTCCTGTAGGTCCTTACCTTTTCTGAGAATACCCCTATCTGTGGAATGGCAAATTCCAATTCATCATTTGGCGTTAATATTTGTTTCATTAAAAAATGAGGTTAAGTATGTATTTTTCTAACTGCTTGAAAGCAAGGCCTCTATTTTATTATCATCCCCATCTTCTTGTGTTTTAACAAGGTGTTTTATATAGAGTAGAGTCTAATCATTTGTTAGGTAACTTATTCCATTTCTTCAGCCCCACCCTCCTATACCCATGCCCATTTCTCACTTCTGCAATGTACTTCCTCCACGGGACATGAAGATGACAGGTGAACATATCATTTTATACCTTCACTTCTCCTTATCTCAGCAAACACAGAAGATCATTAAATAAAAAGTAAGAAGGCATACCCATGTCCCCCAAAATAACTGTTTTGAAGACTGGAAAATGGAACAGAGAAAATCAGAGTGCTGAGACTGCCCCGTCAAATGCCCCTAGGACTTTGGGTCACAGACAGAAAGGACAGGTAAAACATATGTATGTGGGGAAGCAATGGAGGTTAAATGTGCCCTCACCTCACAGAGACATGTCCCAGTTCATTTCTGAAAAGTATCAGCTGAAGTACCCCATCTGTCTGGGAAACAATGTGAGAGTGCACTGCCTGCAATTAAAGAGCATATGGAGGTAAATTAAACAATTAAGAATAGGCACAACTTCTCAACCAAACCTGGGCCAGGCTTTACCATCAATTTGGTGACTGGATTTAGACTCTATGGGAGAAGAATTGATTTTGAACTTGGGTGCTCCAGGGGTCTGTTCAAGGTGAACAGATTTTGTAACTGGCTAATGCAGTTATGGAGAAAAAGCGGAGTGTGTGACAAGGGCCTTAACGGAGCTGGCCTTGATCTAATTAGGATTCTCAGAGGGAAAGATCAGAAAAGTTGATGAGGTTGAACTGAGTGTTAACAAAGAACAGAAGTGAGCAGATAAAGAGACAGTGTCTTCCAGAGACAGAGCCAAAAAGGCAAGAAATAGTGTGGGGAGGAACTATGCATAGTTCAGTGTTATAGAAAAAGTCAAGTAACCAAAGTCAAGTGACCAAAGTCAAGTGACCAAAGTCAAGTGACCAAAAGGACTAAGAGAGGCCAAATCATGAAGGACCTTGGGTGCTATATTTGGGAGCTCAGATTTTATCTTGTGGTGGACAGGGCAGTCACTGGAAAGTTTAAGTATAAGGTCCAACATGGTCAGATTTAGTTTTGAGACGAGTATCTTTTAATGCCTTGCTGAAGGATAAGTTGGCAGAGAGGAATAGGATCATGACAAGGACAATTAGATAGAGGGCTACTGGAATGGCCCAGTGTAGAAATGAGGATAAGAAGACCCTTTTTCTTGCTCATCTTTGTACCCCTGGTATTCCGACAGAGCCTGGCACAAAGTAGGTGCTTAAATCACATCTGAAGAAGTGATTTTTGTTCAGCCTGAAATCGAATAATTTCCCCAAACAATAAAGTTAGCAAGAGTCATACATTCATAGCCAATGTGTCCGCAGATAGGTCAGCAAGGATCTAGCTCAATGTAAGCTCTTTGCCTGGTTTTCAGAACGATAGCTCAGTGATGTCTTGTTCTAAATGATTCATTTTAATCACACAGAGCAGGAGGTAAACTGGCTGTTGGCGGAGGCATGGATTGATATTTGTCATAAAAAGATCTGCGTTGTTTACAGGATTTCTGCACGCCTGCACGAATCCCATGCCAGGACCAGAGGGGCATTCCATTCTCATTGGAACACTAGTGTGAGGAAATTAGTGGGAGGAAAACACATTGAGAGGGTGGGAAGAAAGCCCACAAAGAGATAGATATGTACAGTGATATAAATGCCCTGCCTATATGAGGTCTGTCCTGAAAGTAACGGCTGCCCAACTGCTTTAATTATATTGACATGGGCTTGATACTTTTTGGACAGGTCTCACAGAGCACACGCTCTTCTTCCTGCCTTTGGAATTAAACAGGGTTCTTTACTGCCCTTACTTATTGGCATGCAGCAACTGGAAAATATTAGCAATAATAATAACACTCTGCATATGCTTACTGTCCATCAACAAGGTTGTGACTGAAATTTCCTTCAGCTTCTTTCCATTAGAAGCAGTAAATTAAATATATATATATATATTTCAAACAACTTAAACACTGCCAACAGCTTTTCTAATGTGTAAACACTTGCATAAACATGAGCTTTATCAAATGCTTAATTAATCTGAAATGGCAACTTAAAAAGTGAAGTAATGAACAATGAGCATATTACCACCTTAGGACGTTATTCCATCTGGGTGCTTTTTACAAGAAGTTTAAAGGTGTGCTTTCTTGCTAAACTAGCTAAAGTTGTAAAAAAAATCAATCAGCTCTCAGGGATTAAGAAGTTTGGAGTTGACCAAGGTTGGTTAGCTTTCTGAATAAACTATTTGATGAAAAAGAAAATCTCATAGGCTTTTAATAAGCAAGTAGCTTTTAAGTCAATGAAAGTGGGGTCTAGATGTTTTTTTTTTTACATTTAAGTTTTCATTTATTGCAATATAGTCAACAGTTTTACTATAATTTGAGTAGCGAACATAATTTGCAGAGCTCTAAATATAATTATTTTAAACTTAGGGTTTTATGTTAGTCCTTGTTTTCAATCTATTAGCAAATATTCCATTTTAACATTCTTTTATCATGGTTGCTTTGCAGGTAATTTTGTTATAGATAGTGTGCATAAAACATAAAAGGGGAGATTTGCTGCTTCTGACAAATTCACCTTCTATTTCCCACATTCTGCACATATTAGACATTCAAAAACACTCAAAATAAAAAAATAAAAAAAAAACACTCAAAATACTATGCAAATGAATGGCTGTATAAATAGGAGAGTTACTCTCAAATAGAGAAAAGGGGCAACTGCTCCCATATGACTTTTGTTAAGGGCAAATCTTAAATTACTGAAACAGCTAACAATATCTATGAGAACCTTCGGCTTTATTTACTTAGGTCATGAAGAAGTCCCTAACATAACATTAGCCAAAGGGCCATCTAGGTTTAAAGCTAGAGGCGACTGAGAAGATACGCACTCTAAACCCATCCATTTTACAGATTGCGAAACTGAGCTGCAGAGACAGGACTCAAATTACGCAAATGTACAATGGTTAATACAGAAGTAAGCAAGAAACCTCTTGCATCTCCAATGCTAGGCCATGACTTGCTTTGCTCCCATAATATATTGTGGTCTCTTTTAGCATTTAAACTCCTTCCTAACAGTGGTATCGCACAGAACAATCCCCTAGCGATGAGAACGTTCTGTAGGTTGGAATTAGAAACTTCCGTGATACTGAGGTAGATGACATCTATTGCTTCCCCTTTATCACATGGCTGGCCACTCTTTAATGGACGGAAATTAAATTAGTCTGGCATGATTTACTCTTTGCAAAACCTTATTTGCTACTCAGAACGGTTCCCCTCTAGGATATGGTAACAGAACACCTTTGATCATTTCTTCTAGTTCCTGGCTTTTCACTGCTAAATTAACCAATCTGTAATGAGCTGGGTACTTGCCATGCTAAATACCTATTTTTCAGGGCAAAGTGTAAATGTCCTCTTTCCTATTCAAATCTTTGTTTCTCTTGAAAAAGTTCTCACAATGAATAGGAGAGCATCCTGCAGGTAGAATTCATGCCATCAGATTCTGCTAACTTCAAATACGCAATGGTTTATGAAGTATCCTCAATTAATTTCTGCCTTTTCATCCTTTCGGCTTCTTCCTTTTGCTCTCATCTTGACTTTATTAACAGCACTCCTGATTTCTTGTCTCAAGATAAGCTTTTTTCATAAAGACAGACGTAAAAATCCAAAACAAAGCAATAATACCTCTGTGGCTTCCTTTTTGCCTCTCATTTGTCTGTCATTTGATTTCTCTTCCTTCCTATCAGCACTTGATATTTTGCTTGATAGAACTGAGGAATCCTTCTTTATGTCTCTTTTACTTTTTTTATTTTAATTTACTCTTATGTGTGAAGATTCTCAGCTCGCATTGCTGAAGGACTAACAGTCTCGAATGCTACTTTTACTCCCAAGACAGCTATTTGGTTATAATGTTGACATCAGCCGCACTGTCTATACGTATAAACACAGGGTCAACGAAGATTTTATGTTGGAGGAGTTTCTGGTCTTCTGAGATACTTTTCATATGTCTTCCTCTTCTGTTTTATATCCTCTTCTTTCTTCTCAACTCATCACAAAATTACCTTTTAACCAGGTATCTAGTTGAAATCCTTTGTGTTGCATTTAAAGGAATTTTGTTACAGTTTACTTCAGTAAAAATCACATGGAACAGGAAAAATGGCCCACTTTTAGTTTTATTTTTTAATAAGATCTGTTTTGCATGGATTTCAAGCCTTCTGGGCACCCTGGATTAGCATAGTTGTTCTCTTATTTATCCTCAGTGGAGAATCGCAGAAGCAAGGGAGGTTTGCAGAGGCTGCTGTGAGAAGTTAGTGGTGTGTTTATTAATTTTTGCGCACATGCCCATAGGCCTTGGGGCAATGAGTTCATTTAAACAAATAGATATAATACATTAAATAACCACACTGTCCCCTAATTCATCTCTATGATTAGTCCCATGGAACGGTGATGTCGTTTTCTAATTCTACCTGCACACTGTGAGAAACATAAGGAAATTTATTCACTACCTAGGGTATTTATGATATTTAAGCACAGTGATGTGAAATAAATCATACTTACTCACTTGGAGAGCAGTCCTAATCCCTTCAGCGGCCCTCATGCCTGCTATTTCTTGTGTCATTAGGATTATTCTGTCGAAAGCCAAGAAAATTCACCCTAGCTAAATTCAGAGAAACACAGAACTCATTGGGAAGTTATCAGAGCTCATGGGAATAAAGGAAGAAGTGAGCACATGGCAAAGAAGTTAATGAGTAACAAGGGGCAGGGACTTCAGAGAAGCTTTGTCACAGGGACTCCATGACAGTTTCTTTCAGATGCTACTACTGAGATGAATGTGCTCCAACTGCCTCAGCTTGTGGGTCCTTTTTCTCAGGCATACATGTGTAAAATAAGGCACAATTGGCTTTACCTGGTTTGCATGACAGCTCTTGGGCTAGGGAGGGGAGGGCATCTTGATTCAAGTCCCCTATGAAGCTGAGTTCAGGGGAAGGGCTTTAACTATTGGGGTAGGTAGCATCATGGTCCTCCAAAAACTCTCAAGTGCTGATCTGAGGCATCTTGTTGCATTAGGTTACGTGGCACAAAGAAATTAAGATCGCAGGCAGAATTAAGTTGACTAATCACAGACCTCGACACAAGGAGATTACCCTCAATTATCTAATGGGCCCAGTGTAAGCCAAAGGGTCCTCAAAAATGGAAGAAAGTGGCAGAGGAGTCAGCCATAGGATGGCACATGGAGGGAAGGTCTAGAGAAATGACGTTCTGCTGTCTGCGAGGATAGAAAAAAGGGGGCAGGAGCCAAGGAATGGGGGTGCCCCCTGGAAGCTGTTAGGATGAAGAGCCAAATTCTCCCTGTGGAGCCCCCAGAATGCAATGTAGTTCTGCTAGCACCTTGGTTCTGAATCACCGACAGCTTTTTTGGACTTCTGACCTCCAGAAATGAGAGATGATAAATGTGTACCGTTGAAGCTATTAGTTTTGCTCTATTTTGTTTATCAATAGAAAACGGATACAATTACCTACAAGGAAAAAAAAAAAAAGGCCACTAACATTTGACATCAATGTTTAATGGTTGAAAAACCAAAATCAAAACTGAACTCCACAGCCTTAGCTGGTGTGACCCAGTGACTTGAGCACCAGCCTGTGAACCCAAAGGTTGCTGGTTTGATACCCAGTCAGGGCACATAACCAGGCTGCAAGCCAGGTCCGTAGCTGGAGGCAGGAGAAAGGCAACCATATATTGATATTTCTCTCCCTTCTTTTCTCCCTCCCTGCCTTTCTCTTTAAAAACAATGAATAAAATCTTAAAACAAACAAACTAAACCCTGAATATCAAATATAGGTAATAAAAGCACTCATTCCACCAAAACAAAATAGATAAAAATAAACCTCCTCAATCTGTTCTATGCTTTTTCTGTTCACCCTCTTTGTTTTCCCATACTTAAAAAGCATCAAGATGGCACCACACTATACCACGACCTAGGATTCACTTAACAGTCAGTCATATTCATGGGGAATCACCCTGTTCCAAAGAAAACACTCTATGTGAGCTATTTTGCAGAATCCCTTAGTTCTTCACCTTCTCTTGGAGGGAACCATTTGAAACTGGTTCTACAACAGGTGAGCTTCAGCGACTTTCTTCACTTTCCATTCCTGGATTAAACTCATTCTATAACTGACACCCATTATACAGGTCCAAGACATGGGGAACAGATTCGATCGAAGAAGCTCTGTGTCCGGTGGTGACTTGATGTAGCAACGTGACTGAAACGCAAGGTGCTCAGATACTTGGTCAAACATTTTTGGGCATTTCTGTGAGGCTGCTTTTTTGCTGAATTTCACACCGACGTCAATAGATGATGAGTAAAGCAGATTGCCCTCCCTCATCCTCACTCAATCACATGAAGGTGGGAACAGAACGAAAAAGGGGGCATTCCTCCGCCTGGCTGCCTCTCAGCAGAACTATCTGTTTTTCCTGTCGTTGAATGCAATCTAAAGCATCCACACTTCTTGTGTCTCCAGCCTGCAAGCCTTTAACTGGGAACTTACCATCAGTGCTCCCAGTTCTGAGCCTCACGTGTGGACCGAGTAGAGCAGAGGTTCCGCTAAATCTGTGGCTTCCGGGCTCACCAGCTCACAGGGCTGGGGACATACCAGCCTCCATAACTGTGTGAGCCAAGCATTTTTTCTTTTTTCTTTTTAATAATTGTATTCATTATTTTTAGAGAGAAGGGCAGGGAGGGAAGAAGAAAGGGAAAGAAGCATCAATGTCTGGTTGCCTTTCACCTGCCTCCAGCTGGGGACCTGGCTTGCCACCTGGTTATGTGCCCTGGCTGGAAATCGAACTAGCGACCTCTGAGTTTGAAGGTTGAAGAACCCTAAACTATATGCTGCATTAAAAAAAACTTGTCTTCTAGATCACTGAATATTTTATTATTGGGCATATTTCCTTATATAGGAAAAAAATAACTATGGACACTCAATACATGCTCCTTGTAAAAACAAAGCAAAACAAGAAACAAAAATCTAAACATTGCTCACCCTGAACATTAAGTAGAATTACTAGTTATACAAGTATATGTGTGTTTACACTATTTTATATCCTGCCTTCATCATTAATGATATGCCTGGAGTATCTTTCATTTCAATAAATGCTTTCACATCTTTTCCAATAACTATATGCCTACCGATTTCTTATTTTTTAACATTTAAGGTGCTTCTACTTTTTTTATGTAACAGGCAACACTAAAAGAAACATCGCAGCACCTAGCAGGTCCAAATTTTAGGGTGAAACTTCTGGATAAAAAAATATTACTGAAAAATGCCACATTCTCTTCCATTTCTGGAGCCATGCTTGTACCATCACTAAGTGATATTAAAACAAGCTAACAAGTCACAAAGGGGACATGATGTCCAGCACTATTGCTGGTTACCTTGGGGTGGCATGGGGGAGCAGGAGACCTTTCAGGAAACAAAGAAAAATATATGAGAACTGGCCCTCGTAATGCCAGCAACTGGTTGTGGGGCACAGTTGCCAGTCATTTAAAGGTGACCAGATTGTGTCCTGTTTGCCGCTGAGGGGACATTCTGGACACATTGTGGCTTTCGCGCCAGCCAGCTCTGAATCACACTCCCTGGCTCCTGCTGCTTTTCTGTGTCCCGTCTCCCTCGCTCATGATACATCATGTGTTGGAGCAAAATGCCGGCCGGCTTCTGGGAGAAGAAAGGCATTTAAAATCAGATCACTGATTGTTCTGTTGCTCCTTGTTAATTTGAAGCGTTTAAAGCTCCTCAATGTAAATGTATCTTTTGAGTCAATAAAATGAACCAAGTGGACTGAGAATCTGTGTGTTATATATTTGTGCATACATATATAGATAGATGAGATAGAGAGGTGACAGTTATATAGATAGATATCTTTATACAAGAGTGATTAGGTTTTGGTTCTCTCTAACAGGGAAACCCAGAGACATTTAATCTATATTCTCTATTTTTCACATGAATAAATTTGCCCATCTGTACCAAGTGCCAATTGCAAATGTATTATAATTTTAAATTGGCTCTATAATGGGCTCAGTGGCAAAACATATGATTTAATATTCTTCATTATGGTATTGTTTATGTTCTAGTGGAAAGTTCCTTTATTACTATTTAACCACATTAAATTTCCCCAAGGAGTCTGATTATCCATTAATGTTTTCAATAGATGTGTCGCCCTGGACTGATTAAAGAACTGACTTTAGTCCTTGACAGAAACTAAATGATTTCTTAAAGAGAAGGAATAGGGGAAACATCCTTTCCATGTGATGAAGCACCCGCAGATAAGAGGTGAGGAGGGAGGTATAAAGATAGATATTCAGCCTTGACTTAACCAAAGACCATGTTATGCCTTGAAACCCAAGAATAAATTATTAAGACTTTCTTCTTAACTAGCCCACATGGAAATCCTGCACTTGCATACTCTGGTAGATTTACTCTCATCACATACAGTGCTAATCTAAGGTAAAGTAGGACCTCTTGTCAAGCCTAATTGAACTTTATTTTCATTACTAAAGAAGCTAAGCTCCAGGTACAAAAATGCAACAAACTCATAAAGATTTATGTTGACCTATTATAGAGATACCGGATAAAGTCACTACAGAAGTCAGAGTGGGAATTTATTTTGATTCTGAGATATTTTATTTGGCAGAGCTTTAAAAAATAAGGGCAAAGGAAATCTCTTTTAAATCATTCATTTCTGGAACTAAACATTCAATAATTCTTTCTAAGTAGAATGCATTCCCTTGGCTTTATCCTTTTTACTTCATTCTTTTCCCACATAATTCATAGTATTTTTATCAGTCTTGAAGCTGGGTCAGAAATCTAAGCCCTTGAGAATCCTGCAATAAATCATTGCAGATTTCCTATTCATTCTCCAGTTATACCCAAGGAACAAATAGCATTTATTCAAATGTCACAATTTTATTCTGATATTCATTCAACATATATTCACTTGGCACATGGAAGGTGTGAAACCCTCATGAGACAACAAATGCACATAATTTAGTAGAAATTGCAGGCACCTTAAAAAGGCTACCTCTTTCCTCAGCCTTATCTCCCACCTTCTCTCCCTTATCCTTTGTATCTAGCAACACTGGTTTTTTTTTGGTTCCTCTAATCCACTATCTGGGATTCAAGTTTTCTCTTCACCATTGGCCCTTGACACCTCTGCTCCCTTTGTGTGAACTATTCTGATCACCCCGCCTCAATAGTTAACTCTTCACCAGATAACTCTTTTCCTGTATTTTCTTCAAGCAATCTTTCTTGAATCCTCAAGTCTAGATCAGGTTCCTTTGTTGTATGTTCTGTTCATAAGCTATAGTTATGTAAACATGAACGGGATCATTGCACTGATACCCAGTTTATCTATTTCCCTCTCAACAAGTAAGCTTTGTGAATGAAGGGCCATGCTTTTCTTTTGTAACTATTTTATTCCTGGAGTGTTGTCTGTGGCCTAGAAAAAGAAAATCATGCTAAGAAGAATACTCCTAGAATAGCCAATGACCTCAAAGCATAATTAGTGGCCTTGAATGTACAACATTATTATGCATACACACCACAGACAAAAAGCAAAATTACAGCCCAGGTAAATGTGAGATGAGTGAAAATGAGAAGGTGTGGGATGTAAAGAATCCAAACTTACAAGGTTTCTTCCAAAAATGGCCAGGTGGTGCGGGCCAAGGGCAAGAAAGAGATAAGGTTAGAGTAGTGTCTTGTAGGATGTGGAGAATTTGGATAAGTGGTAAGGAAAATAGAATTCAGGCTCTTCTGAGTGTGTGACAAACTCCACCCCAACATTTGGAAGGGAGACACAAAAAGCCCAAAGACCACTGAAGGCTGAGTAACAACACTTGGATAGGAATGATCGATAAGAGCTTGGTGGCTAAGTTCTCCAAATAGAGAACACAGAGTAATTCTGAGAAGCTACTTTGGCAGAAGCAAGACTAGCAAAGACACATGTGCTGGGACACAGGTTTTATGGCAAATTAATGTTGAGGGCAAACAAAAGGAAAAGTCAAAGATGACCCTAGGATGCCACTTTCATGTTGACTGTTCTTTTTCATTAAACATATGAATTATATCTATCTATACACTGTTGGATATTAAGCATTGACTGTGAAGAATTGTGCAGCATTATGTATATGCATTGTTTTGTTCTAGCCTAGAACAGCATGAACATGTGATTTTTCCCCCCAGGCAGTTGAAGTGATTGCCCACACACATATTTCAGTAAGTAAAGAGGCACACTCAAGATTCAGACCCCAGCTCTTGGTCTCAAAATCCTTATATGGGGCTCCCATGAACTGCTTGACTTTATCCTTTTTTAGAGTTTAGTTCATTTTGTGATACAGAATTAACCTCATTTAATTTCATGTTACCTTCATGCTAGAAAAATACGAAGGGGGAGTGCTTCAGTAGCATTTGTCCTGGAATAAGATGCTGAATAGGTAAAATTTCCTCTAGGCTTTACGTGAGCAATGCCTTATACTCTCACTCTCATTGGGCACTGCCTCAAGCTCACGTGACTGCTGTCCCCCCAGTACCTCACTGTCTCAAACTCCCATACCCTCCCACCAAATATGCCACAGGGGTTCTGTGACAAGCGTGGACCTAGGCAAAGAGTTATGTCTCTGGACCTACTCATTCAAAACACTTCTCTTTTAGACTGAATTTGGCACTGACATCACTCAGATCAAAGTGTTCATGCCTGCTCATCAAACTTCTCAAAAACCTGCCTTTTAACATTAAGCTTAGTGTTTGCACCTAAGAGGGTGCAATGTTTGCAAGCATGGAAACTCCCCTATTAAAAATTGATGAAAGCCCTGGCTGGTGGCTCTGGATAAGGTGCCGGCCTGCGAACCCAAAGGTTGCTGGTTCGATTCCCAGCCAGGGCACATAACCAGGCTGCAAGCCAGGTCTCTAGATGGAGGCAGGTGAAAGGCAACCATACATTGATGTCTCTCTCCCTCTCTGCCTCCCTCCCTTCTCCTCTCTAAAAATAATAAAAATCTTTAAAAAAAAATTGATGAAAATACTACCTTCAACCTTATCGGATTAAAAACAAAAAGAAGGCACGAAGAAAAGAAAAACCTACTAATTCACTTAAAAATCTCTTGTTCTGACCTAAGGAATAACATAAAGATTACTTTTAGACACTGGTAAGTAGGGATACATAGATGGATGGATGGGAGAAATCTTAAATTTCCTGAAAAATAAATAAATAAATAAATAAAACCATATACACAACCATTTACTTCCCCAGGCATGAAGATCTAGGCATATCTGGCTAGAGTGAGCCCCAAACATGGGTCCTTAGACAGTTTAATCAGGGATTCATTGGACACCAGTCCTTTGCTCATGCTCACACCTAGAGCAGCCTTGAATAGCCTCCTTGAATTTGGATGACCAAAGGAGAAAATAGAGATGGATGACCCCTCCTTAGAAGCAGTTGGTTTAATTTCAGCGTGGCTGTGTGTCCTGGGCCACAGGGACTCCAAGTGTCCCATGCTGAGCATCCGTGAAAAATGGCCTTTTCATTTCACTTAGGATTCTTGCCTGAGACTTAATGCCTTCCGTAATTAAGGAGTAACTACCAAGGCGTGAGGTGTTTCCTGGGGATTAATGGCCAGCTGGGAGAGTTGATGGCCCAAGCGGGGACTCATTAACCTCCACTGCTCAGTCATTCCTTAGGAAAAGCTCCGGGACTGGGGACAGAGGAGGGTGTGTGCTGGGGGGGAGGGGACAACTCATCGTTATAGTATTTCCAGGAAAAGAAAAAAGTTGCCTTTGAAATATGCAGAGGCATAGCGAATTTCCCTTGGCAACAGAGAGTGACGTCTCTAGCATTTTGCCTGCATCATGTTGTCAGGTCTCTCCCGTCCCCTGAAGGATTTTTTTGTTTGTTTGTGAACCATGGGCACTAGTGGTAAGAGAGCAGCGATAAATAAGACAGGCCATGACGTGTCAGTAGAGGTGAAGATCTGGAATATGTTAAATGAGGCAGTGAGAAGGGTGACATTTCAGGCTGGCCAAGCCCCACCGTTTCTGATCAGCACCCTAGTAAGAGGCAATTAGGGCAACACTAGCATACGGAATCTGGTGTTATTCCCCCTCCCCACCTGCTTCACAGGAGGGTCACAGGAATGTAGAAGACATTTACAAGTAGAATGTGCCACTGAGGGTGGTGGAGATAGGCCTCTGTGCAGGAAGTGGAGGTTTGATTGGAAACCAATCAGAGAAACAACCCAAGACGAGCTCCCTCGTATTGCTCTTAGAAAACACAGCACTTTTTGTTAGGGGTGTGCTTGAAAAGGGTGTCTTGGGCAAGAATACTCATTGTAACCGGTTCATAAAAGCCAAATATTCTGGTCAGCTAAAATATTCATCTGGTAATATGCCAGATTATGGCATGTCCCAATTACAGAAGGTCTGGCAGAAGTTAAAAGAGTGAGGTAAAAACTATATATATGAAAAATTCCTTAAATCACTTAAGTAGGAAAAATACACAAATTTTCAAGGTACATATATTAATTATATTAAATCATTTACATTTTATACTCTATAATATCTATGATATAATTGATGTGAAAAAATGGAAAATACTATATATTTTTATGGATAAATTCCTATAAAGAAGTAGAAAATGATCCAAGAAAAATAAAATGCACACAATCACATCCATACCCACAGGCATAGAAATACTGATAACCTTTGGAAGAGATTATAAGGATGCTAAACTCTTCTGTGTTTAAGGTTTCTTTTTTTTGTAAACAGATAATATTCTCCTTTAGTACTGATTACTTAAAAATTCTGTTCAAAAGAGGGAGTCATACCAGTGTTGTGAGTGGAAGTAGGAGTTGTTGGAACCAAGAAGTTGGGTTTTGTAGGCCTTGTTAGTATTTTGGGCACAAATTGGTAGGTGGGACATTCACAACCTACATTTTTGGACTGACTTCATAGGGAGGAACATGGGAAACAGAAGACCACACTTCTCCCAAGCAGGCTCAGAATATCTGAAGCCCTTTGCTTTGGGGTCAGGAAGTGAGACATCCTATATGCAAATATCCTCTGCAGATGATGGCAGGAAGCCATGAGAGCATTAATTCCCTGCCAGAGAATTCATTCCCTGAGAGGCCTGGAGATGCCTCTGTGGATGTTTGCCCTTGGAGGTGGGCATGGAAGATAACATCCCAGGAGATGCTGAGAAAACTTGAGAGCTCTGGTTCTCAGAGATGCAATCAAATGTTAATAGCTGAGATTTGTTCTGTAACAATACCAGTCTCCAGGAGTTACACAGATATCCTTTTCAAATATGTTTGAGTTAGGTTGAGAATAGGCAAGCCAGAACCCCAAAGTTTACCAAGTTAAAATGAGCCTGTATATTGTCCCAGCTCTGGCCATTCAATAGCTATGGCACACCAGGGAAATTATTGATCTTGCCTGAGCTTCAATTTCCTCATCTGCAATATTAGGAGGCTAGGCATGATTTTTGATTCATGGATTGATGTGAGGATTAATGAAGATAATTCATGTAAAAGAGCTGGCTCTCAACGAACACTCAATGAATGTTATCCATTATTGTTGTTATTTTTATCACTAATATTATTTTTGTTTCAACTAGTTATCATTGAGCAGGGACTGGAAATCAGAGCTGGTTTCTAATAGGTCCTATGCCATCCATCCAAAAGGTGACCTGTCTAAATTAAGTGACTCCCTGGGGCAAAGTTTTATTATTTGTTAAGCAAGTTAAATAACAAATTGAGAGAAGGTATGTTAACAGAAGAAAACCTAGTATAAAATAAGTTTTATTTCTTCCTTTTCTCTTGCTTCTTCTTAGGATTGTTGGTACTATTTAAGTCCAATAAATATGGATTTGAGTTCTATGCAGTGGTGTTAGAGATGAAGCAATGTATCAAATAGCATTGTTTATCGGCCAATTACCCTTCCCATATTGAGGTCAAACTGCTTTCTTTATGTAGACTCATGATGTTCATCAAGACAATAAAGGGATGGTCCATAGGTGCTCACATACTTGGTGGCCAAGAAAGAAAGTTGACTTCTTTACTTTTCTGCATAGTCAGGGTGACAACTGGAATCCATGGTATTTTCTGACATGATACAAGTTTTGAATTCCTACATCAAAAGCAGGACTCACATAACAGTCATTACAGTAAAATGTGACTCTTAATATTGCTGCTATAACTGCATGTAGCAGTCAGAGAGATATTCAATGCAACACAATCACCTTTTGAAACACTTGTTAAAGTTTCTTGTGAGATCACAGCTCTTGTTTTGCATCAAGAATATTAGATTTAAATTTACAATAATATGAATTTACAGTAGCAAAGTCTAGGAAATGTTCTAAGTGTTCTTCAATGGAGAATGAATAAAAAACATGTGATGGATAGTGGATTATTCAAGCATAAGAAGGAAGGTAATCCTGTCATTTGCTACGAGGTGGAAAAATAGACTTTGAGAGTGTTGATAGTAGGTGATATAAAGACACAAAAGGACAAATACAATATGATTTTATTTATGTATGGAACCAAAAACAAACAAACAAAAAAAACTGCACAGAAAAAGAGAACAGATTGGTAGTTGTCAGGGTTGGAAGTTAGGGGATGGGTGAAATGGGTGAAAGTGATCAATAGGTACAAACTTTCAACAATATTTTAAATAAGTTCTGAGTATGTAACGTACAGCATAATGACTACAGTTAACAATACTCTATTGTATATTTGAAAGGTGTTAAGGCAGTATATCTTAAAAGTTCTCAAACTAAGACAGAAAAATTATAACTATAGGAGGTGATGCATGTTAACTAAACTTACTGTGGTGATCATTTTGCAATATATACATCTATCAAGCCATTATGTTGTACACCTTAAACTAATACACTGTTATATTGTGGCCTATCAGTTACATCTCAATAAAAGTGGGGGAGAGATTCAAATTAGCCCTTCCACAGTGGGACAACGCAGGTGACCTGAGATAACTTGATAAAGAGGGTACAGTTCATACTACAAGTCCATCATGCAGTCCTGACCATGACATTTTACTACACCCTGTGCTCCCTGGCTGTCTCAGGCTCTGTTGGTGGCTAAAGACAATCACTCCAGTTGGTCAATCTTGTCTTTCTTGCACTTTCCTGCTCTTTCTGGATGATTTTTATGTTTTTTGTTTGTTTGTTTTCTGAAAAAGGAAGACACATCAAACTGGTGGTTCTAATACTCTCCAGTTCCATCCATGTATTATGCTTAGTGAAATAAGCCAGTCAGCGAAAGACAAATACCATAAGATCTCACCTAATATAGGAGACTAATGAACAAAACAAACAAACAAGGAGTATAGTACCAGAGGCATGGAAATAAGGTACAGACTTTCAGTGTGCAGAGGGGAGGGGGGAGGAGGGAGGAGGGAGGAGGGAGGAGGAGGAGAAAGAGGCAAAGAAGGGGAACAATCTAGTCAAGGAACTAGTATAATTGACCCATGAGCATGGACAGCATGTGGGACTGACTGTGGGGTGGGGGGAGGGTGGGGCAGGAGAGAGCAATTAGAGAAAGTGGGATAAATGTAATACAACAATAATAAATTAATTTTTAAAGACCGGTGGTCCTAATATAATTGTGGATAGTAAATTAGCCATAGCAACAGATAACGATGAATTACATGATGAGAAAGTTTCCCCTTTCCAGTTTTCTTTTAACAATTCCAATAACATCAAAGGGTGCATCTTCATGCCATTGCAACAGTGCCTTTAATCTCTCCCTGGCATTTGCTCTTTTTTATTCACCAAGAGACCTCAGGCTTAGATCCTCCTGCAGGTCATAGGGTCCAGCTAGAATTTAACAGATGTGTTCTGTTGTAAACGTTTTGATTTTCAGTTTTCTTCTATTCATGACAAAACATACTGGTTTTAACTTCTGTGACCATGATACACAATCACGTTTAAAATAGACTTACTACATTTTTAAAGTGAAGGAATAAAAGGAAAGTAGTATGGAAATATTACGTGGCTGAGTGACATGTGATCATTGGGTTTTGGTCCTCTCAGTGTCCTCTCAATCATTCTCTTTGTCTGAGGCCCCTTCATGTACAGATAACCCCCACATAACATGGTTGTTAGGATCCTAAAAAATGCCATGTTATGCAACTCCATGATATATGAAATAAAGAACTAGTACAAAAAAGGAAGTTAGGTTACCAAAAAATCAAAAAAGCATACTATTTTTATAATTAAGAGAAATAATATCTTTATTAAAGCAATTTTCACCTAAAGTATAACATTAATATGTATTAAATAATGTTTCCTTCATCATCACTACTAAGCACCATTAATTGAGGATGTTTTCTTTTTTTAATAAATATCTTATTTATTATTTCCAGAGAGAGAGGAAGGGAGAGAGGCAGAGAGGGAGAGAAACATGAATATATGGTTGCTTTTCACCTGCTTCCAGCCACAGACCTGGCCGGCAACCTGATTATGTGCCCTGGCTGGCAACCTGATTATGTGCCCTGGCTGAGGAATCAAACCAGCAACCTTCAGGTTCGCAGGCTGGGGCTTTATCCACTGTGCTACCAGCCAGGGCTGGATGTTTTCTTTTTCTTTCTTTCTTTCTTTTTTTCTTTTTTAATTTTATTGTTGTTGTATTACATCCATCCCTTTTTGCTCCCCTCTTTGCCCCTTGGATGTTCTCTTTTTGACAAGATATCTTCATCCTCTGAACTTTCTTCAGCATTATCTTGACTTCCATCTTGTACTTTCTGTGAAAAATCTGTTATTTTAGATTGCTTGCTTTTAGCTGAGGGATCTTTATAAATTTCTCTAATTTCAAATGAGGTATCATTTGCTCTTAAAAGCTTTATTACATTCCATATTGTTCGAGGACTTCCCTAATTTTGAATGAGCTATTTTTTGCTCTTAAAAGTTCTTACTAAGTTCCATGTTGTTCAGGGATTTCTCTAATTCTCAAACCGTGTTAGAGCAAAACCGTTAGAGCAAAACCGTGTTGTAGAAGTGCCATGTTATACTGGGGTTACCTGTATTGCTCCTGTTTTCAGGTTGGCAGGGCATTCAGTGAGGTCCTTAATCATACTGCAGTCACTGTCACTCCAACCTTAGCTGTAAGACTATAGGCCCAGAAAGTTGTCAATAAGTACATGTTGAAGAAGTAAATGACTAGAAGTGAGAATGTAAGAAACAGCCTAATAAGGATGGCAAGGTGATAAGCAGGTTGCTTTTCCCTGAAGCAGTGGACTCTGTTTGTGTCCATGGATGAGCTCACAAATGGGAGGGGACCAGCTATGGACATCTCTCTGCCTGAGCAGGCATCTAACCTTTTAAATCCTCCCCTGAAAATACAGATTTCACAGAGAGAGGAAGGAAGAGAGAAAGAAACATCGATCAGCAAGTTGCCTCCCAAATGGGCCTGACCAGCCCTCAACCTAGGTATGTGACTTGACCTGGGATTGAACCTGCCATTTTTTGCTGCATGGGATGACACTTCAGCCAACTAAGTCACCTGGCCAGGTCAGGCACCCAATTTTGACTATTTATCTCAAAACTAGGTCCCAGAGCTCGCTTCTTCTGCACCATCTTTACTTGCTGGAAAATGCAAATTGCCCCACTCCGGACTTGTTGAAGCAGAAACTGGAGGGTGAGACTTGGAAACCCTTCCTTTCTTTTAGAGCCTTATGGGTGCTGCAGATACTTTCTAAATTCTGAAGGTCACTGTCAAGTTGGCCATTGCGCATAGCCAACGTGATAATTCTTAGGAGGAGGAAGAGGATCGATCCCAACATCACAACGTTTCAGGACCCTGAGCATTACCACTTGAAATAGTATTAATGCATTGGTTTAAAGGAAGTTGAAAAAGACTCCTTTCAGTAAGTCCCTGCGTTTGATACCTGCAGGTATCAATAATATAGTATTGTCACTTTTACTATTTTGCGACAATACCAAACTCCTTTTTTTAAAGCACAGGAAAATAGGCACTTTGAGTTGTCCTGGGTTGCGAGTTCAAACTTTTGATTTCTAAACTAGCAAACCTAGACCAAGGATCGAAGCAACTTAAACGTGTAGATTCTACCCAGTGAACAAGCCAGCATCACTTTTTAGGCTCTCTGGGGTTAACGAGGGTGGAGATTTCTCTTCCACAACCTTTGGAGAGGAGGACAGGTTAGAAAGAAATGGGGAGAGGTTGGTTGGTCTAGACTCGGAAGAAACCATTCCAAGACCCCTCCTACGCCTATTTAAAACATTTCCTTCGAAAGAGTTCCCGAAAGAATTATTACAGCTCATTTGCCTGCAAATGTGCTCTCCCTTGTTAATCAGTTAGTCATTAACCTCGGCAATAGAAATGTGTTGTCTTCTTGCATTTCAAAGAGATGGCTGGAGGTGGGTGGCCTGGAAGCCTGAAGGAGCCCGCCAAGTTCTTTACTCTTCCAGGGTAAACTCACCCTCAAAACAAAGATTTTTTTTTTTATCTTGGGAACTCATCGCTTTCCCCGAGGCTTTTCCTAAGTCCCTTATTTAGGTTCATGCCCACTGTTTACTCTGATTGCCCAGGAAATGGTCTCAGGGCCCAAATAACACACTGGGGAAAATTGGTGGATTAGGGGGAGATGAAATTCAGTCCAAGGTCTACAGGTGAGGGGCTGTGAGATCAATTGCTTGTGAATTCCTCACCGGCAGAAAACCTAAGCCGCAGAGCCAGACACCCAAAGTGGCTCAAGTGCGCCCCATTAACTATCCAGAGGATAAAATCTTATGTCCTTGGACTGTGGTTTTTCTCCCCAAAGTGATCACTTAGAATACACCGTTGGGGCTAGGCCTGTAGTCTACTTGTGCTTATGTCAACTGCCCTTAGGCTAACCCTGCTCCAGACCTCTCGTGTGACCCTCCTGTGCTGAAAGAAGGTTCCTAGGGACAGTAGATAAATTATCTGGCACTCATCAGATAGCTGGGAACACCCGAAAATGGCAGGTAAAATTTTATGCCACTCTAGTTTTTCTAAGGAGACACCCATAGCTTTTATCAGATTCCTGATCAAAGTTAAACAATCACTAGGAAAACTATCCCAGGTTGTAGTTTTGATAAACATATATGACAGGACATTACATTTACTTTTTATCCACAGTACACTGAATCATCTAGAATGAGCAGTGTGATAGGTCAAATGCAGCTGAATACCAGAAATTTCCGTTGGTTCACACTAATAAATAAATAAGCATGTAAAATTACAAATAACCGAGTATTTCTGTATTGAGTTTTATAAAAAATGAAAATAACTTTTCCTATAACTTATGCTATAGAAACAGTATATTTAGTAGTGTAATGTGAATATATACAGGTCAGTATATGTTAAACGTGTTGGTACGTGATTCTGTTTTATAAACTAATAAGCTGTGATTGGAGCTTTATAAACCATACCAGATACACAGGCATTTACAGGGTAATAAAAACACTTCGGTGTATTATGTACTCCCCTGATTAGTCTCTGGGTGAATGGGTGAGATTTTTTTTTTTTTTTTTCTTCTAGAATCCAAGTTTTAAAGGGCATTAGTGTACCTTCTATCTAAAGGCATCAAAGTAATAAATCTCTGAATAATACGACTCACCCTCCTCACGCTGTGGCTAGATTAGCTTCTAAATGTTTAAAGACTTTGTCTCTGTACAGATTCCCCTCCTGTTAAAAATTATAACCCCCTAGACAGGCCTGGAACACAGAGCGAACATACAGAAACGCTTACTAAGTAACATTAGGAGAAGGGCAGGCCCCCAGCCAGCCACACCTCACTTTGCGCATTCCTTTCTTCCGTTGTGGCCATTTACAGATGTAAAGCTATCAATTTAGTTAATTAGGCTTTTAAAACGCCTATTTAAATAAGGATGAAACTTTCCTCTCCAATAAAATGATGCAAATAAATGATTGCTGCTGTCATAGATGGCCCAGCTGCTACTTTGCTAGAAAGCTTCCAAGTGTAACTTTGATGTGAGAAAACTCCTGGTTAAGGAATAGGCATATGAGAAATGATTTTGTACAGGGAAGTTTTAACACAATTTCTCAGGGCAAAAAAAAGAAAGAAAGAAAAGTAGAGTAAGCCCGAACCCTATCTTTCTATTGGTGGGTGACTTAAGGAATTCAAAAAGTAATATTTATGCCTTTTGACAAAAAAAAAAAAAAAAAGAGAGTATTTAAAATATGCCTTTATTTTTTTATTCTCTAATCTTCATATTCTCCTCAAGATATAGAGAAAAATTTCGAGTCTTTGTGGATGCTGAGAGGCATGCCAATAAAAATCAAAAGGAACTAAAGCAGCCATGAGGAAAGACACTGGGGTCCCAGTGGTCAAATGGGACTCAGGTGGTCTTCGGCTGGTTGATTAACTGACCAATCGAGGCTCAGAAGAACATGTTTTCAGTTAAGATTACAGAAGGAGAAAGACATTCTTTTTCTGATGGGTTTACCTCTCTGGTTCTTAAGCCCTGCATCTGACAGGGAGTCAAGTCAAGCCCAGCTCTGTGAAGTCCCTAAGGAAGGCTGTCTAGGGGCTAAGCAGACCTAGAATTAGTATAGAAGGTGAAAGATGAGGAGGATGAGGGGAAAGGGAAGGGGGAAGGAGAGGCAGGAAAGGATGAAAATCAAAGAAATTAACAACAACAACAACATCAGAAGAAAACCCTAACAAAAAGTCTCAGCTTCATTCCCACAGGTGTGGAACACAAAGGTTCATCTGGAGCTCAACTGAGCCCCCTTCCTTTTTAATCCAATGTTGCAGAGTTCTAGCACTGACTTCCAGTTGATACTGAACAAACTGGTCTCCTTAAAATTAAAAATATATATATTTTTGTTTTTGCTTATTCTATTCCTGTTTAAGGGAGTGGATCACTGAAAGCAAAATGAAGCAACATCGGATGGGCTCCTGTCTCTTGCAAGAAGCCACTTCCACAAAGGTACTACATTCAGAGGGTTTTTTTTTTTTTAATTAAAAATGGTTTTTTTTTTCCTGTAACTGCACACTTTAGTCTTGATGTGGCCTTAGATTTGTCACGGAGACAGGCTGGGATTTCTGAGGAGACGCAGTGTCTGATGAATGCCTTCCATTGCCAATAGGAAAGCAGATGGACTCTTTACAAAGTATAAATAAATGCATGGTGTGGGGAGCTGGGTGGGGAGAGGGGAGAGAAAAGCCCTTCCCGGGAACCCAGACTAAGACACCACACCTGTCCCTTCACATCAAGAGGCTAATAGAGAGGGGAGCAAGAGGCTGAAACTCAGGTCAAGCCTTGGTTTCCTCCGGTCTTCCTTTCTGTCAAGGTTGTTCTGTCACAATGTACCAGGAAAAGCGTGGCGCTCACATTCGATCAAATCCTTAATGGGAAGGGTGGCAGCCTCAAGGACTCTTGATCAACTGCTAATTCTGTTTTATTCGTCTTCCTCTTACAGCTGTTCTCCGAAATGAATAACTCTGCATTCGAAAGAGGTTTTCGAGCGAAGCCAGGCGCTAAAACAGATTAAGAGGAACCGAAGACGGAGAAAACCAGGAGGTTGCCAGAAGAGGTGGTTTTGGTCCTTTCAGGTGGCAATAAAGGTATTTAGCAGCGGAGTGCTGTTTTCATCACGGAAAGGTCTCCGGGTTAAATACGCACGTGTCTCCCCACTGGGGCCGTTGATAACTGGTGAGCCAGGGGTACAAACCCCCTGGCGGTCATAAGTGTGTGACTGGGGGAGTGAACAACGGCTACGAACATCCCTTACCCAAGACGGGGGGTAGGGAATTTCATGTTGCTGAGAAGCATTGAGTTTACTGCTTTAAAGCCCAAAGTAATTATTTTATCCAGAGGGCCGGGAGCCCGCAGGAGAGGCAGAAGCTGCCCTGTCACTGGCCCTGCCTTCGATGGCCAGAGCTCCGGGTACCAAAAGTTTGCCTCCTTTTTTGCCACACTCGGTCCTCAAAGATCTGCGCTGAGACTGGAAATTCAGATCCCTTGCTGCCCTATTGGCAAATGAGGGGATGTGTATCCAGCCGGGATGGGAGGGAGCGAATCAATTGCAGTCCAAGAGTCCACGTCCGTCTCTCAAAAACACAACTCCCCTTCCAAAATGGTGTAAAGGCCAAATGAGACCAGCCCGAAAGATGCTTTTGATGAGCGGCTGATAAAAAGCAGAGTTGGCCAGTGTTTCGTCTGCCGGGGTGACTGGATTTACAGATCATTGGACATGGGCTTGTGGCTGTGTAATGTGTTTGCCTTCAGAAAAAGTCCAAAATAAAAAAAAAAAAAATTAAAAATAAGACAACAAGAAGGAAAAGAACTGGAAACTACTATAACACTTCCCTACCTAAGGCCATAGCAATACTAGTGCTTCCTAAGATGCTGGAAACAACTTAAAATCATCACAATCTATTTTTCTTGGGTTCCACAGATAAACACAAGGACACACAGATGGTCCGAAAATAAATTCTAAACATAATTCTCTCTCTCTCTCTCTCTCTCTCTCTCTCTCTCTCTCTCTCCCCCCTACGTGCCTTGGAAGTTCCTCTCCTATGCCCCTATTTCTTTCTCCAATTAATAATCTGGGTCTTAATTATTATCACTCATTCTTCCTATGAGAACGTGTTACTAGGCGATGATTAAATTCTGCCATGGTTCAAATGTTGCATTTACATCTTTATAGTCTCCGAAATAATAATAATAATATTTTCAGTCCCTTTTTCTAGAGCAAGTAAGATCGGTCCCCGATTTCTAATAGCGTTACAGCGGAACACAAACCTGTTTCAACATTGGGAATGGGTTTGATAAGTGAAATGAACCCAACAAATAAAATGAGACAACAACATCCTTAAAGCTAACTACGTTAACATTTTTTTTTTTTCTTCCCAAATAAATAGATTGGATGGAAACCGGGAATGATAGAATGTTACTGGAGTACCTGCGTGATACTTGAAACCAGACTACCAACTGAAACACGTGATTTACAACTTGAGAGCGGACATATCTGTATGAAGGGGTAAGGTCAAGTTTAGAGTGTGGCTTTTCTGATGGGAAAAGTGAGGGCCTATTAGGTTCTCAAGGGTGGGAACCCAGGATAGGTGAGGCTGCTCGGGAGAGGGAACCAGGTTCCTATTTCCAAAAGCGATGAAGACCTCTGTCGATACTCAGGCCTGTTCCCTAGTGGCTCCTAGTGGGTTTGTTCTCCATAACTTCACTGAAATTTCAGCGCCTTCCCAAGAAAGGCTTGCCAGCAGCAGTACCAGGGATGCCCCACCACCACCCCAGAATCCTGATGAACCTTCCCTCCCAGTCTCTGTATCATTCTGTTTCTTCCTTGAGAGATGAGTTTCGTGGTGAGTTGGTTATGTCTATAGTTCATTCCTGATCTGGGATATCCATCTGTCCATATCCTTATGCATTTATTTATCTACCTAAATTTTCTAATAAAGGGCAGAACTGTCTGCCTGATTTTAAGTGTTCATATATGAAATAACCCTAAACCACATCTATCTGAAGCCTATTTTCTTTACTTCTTCTTTTTTTTTTTTTCCTGGAAGGTGGGAAACGCTGATTTGAAAATACGGGTTTTGATCAATTTTATATTACTCCTTTTTCAAGTCTCTAATGTCTATTTCAAGGGATGTTTTAACACTGTAAGTTTTACAGCAGCTCATCACTGGTAATGAAGATTTCCCCAGGACTATTTTTCCTTTGACACCTGAATTCCAAACTGAGGTTTAAATATACAGTGATTACGAATGGTATCACAGCTGAATATTAGAGTATAGTGTATATAATACATCACAAATACCTTTGTTAATGCTAAATTCCCAACCATGGGAAGCTCAAGAGGGCATCAGTGAATACTAGAAGTAGAAGTTCTCTTCCTTATGGCTCCATGGGTTTTGCATAGACTTTCTTTAAAGGAAAACCTAAAAAGGGTATACGAGCATCAAATAAAATTGCTATTTTGTTGCCTACGGATTTGATGATCTGGCACTGTGGCTTTGGGAAATTTGAATATTTTTAAGGAAGACAATTCAGTAGAAAATAACTTCTGATTGGTAAATAATACCACACTTCAATCATTTGAGTGTTCCCAATTAAAAACCAATTCAGGGATAACTCTATTCTGTTCACCAAGGAAAACCAGTAATTTTAAATACAAAACATACAAAAAAACCTTTCATCTATAGTCATTGCCTAGGAAGTGTATGGGAAGCATAACTAACTAAAATTTCTTTAAAACAATGGCAGGAGATTTTGATATAATTCAGCTGAGGCATTTAATATACATCTACTTTGTCCAAAGCACTGATCTAGGCATTGTGAGGGTTGGGAAATGAAAGTGACAGAGTCTCTGCCCTTAGAGAACAGGATATATTAATAAAAAATGAAAATCAAAGTTACAAACAGAACAAAACAAAACAAAAAAACTTCCCTGGCTGGTGTGGCTCAAATAGATTTGGAGAACATGCCTAGGTTACGAAGTCAGTCTATATGTCCTTGGGAGGATTTTAAAAAATTAAAAGTAAAAATAAAGCTAATCTGAAAACAGACTATACTGCAGTGAAATTGTGTCTTCCAGTACAAAGCTAGGTTTTCAATTTAAGAAAACAAATTAAGGCAAACACCGCTGATAGTCAAAATTATCCTTGAAGCTTCTCTAAATCTGAGGGACCTGGGCTCTGGGAAACTCAGAAAGCTAAGGGTTCACCAGAACAGGACTTTGATTCCACTTTGCCCTGAGACTTTCTCATCCCTGAGCACAGGGTGGAGGCCTGAGTTGACTTTGAGACCCTTAGGAGAAGCCCCTAAGATGAGATGGTGGTGAGGAGGAGAAGCATAAGTCCCTGGGAAGGAAGGGGCTCAAGAGATGAGTCATTTGTTCTTTCTTCGACCTTGTGTTTACATAAGTGACGAAGACCATTGATTTGTCGCTGTGAAAGAACTAAGCCACAGCCACAGATGTTATCTTGGGAGGCATGAGCTTCAAGATGCCCACGTTTTTACATTCATGATGGAAAGACCTTGCAAAGGTGGTTACTGCTGGTAGGGGCCGGCTCTTACTCCGAGAGAAAAAACTCTGGGTCTACAGCAAACGCTTCCAGAGATCGGGGTATTTATTGATTCTTTAGGTTTTTACCTTATACTCATCCCTGTCTCCTATCCTCACCCTTCCAACATGGTGGATTTATTACCAAATAAAGCCACTCTTTTGGAAGCAGGGACCGACCGTATTCCATCACCACTGCCATTAAATAGACCATGCACTTTCTGAGGACATCATTAACCCAGACTTTAATGCACAGAACATACAGGGAAAGTGAAATAGCAAATGTATTTGTAAGACCTCTATTCCCCTACACAGTAATGGCTTAACACTTTGGCATTAATTCCATTTGTCAAGCTGTAAGATAAATACATGCACATCGGACACTTTCCAGCATTTAGTCAAAGGGCAGACAGCGAAGACCACTATTTAAATGGGAAATGTGTCCATTCGTTTTGAAAACAAGGCAGTGCTTCACAATCCACAAAGCATGCCAATCTTTTTAAAGAGATAGTGTCATTTTCACAACAATTTAACTGCCGGATACGCTTAGTCTTCTTACAATTATAATAATAAAAGTCCTGAAATCCTCAAGCAAGGTAAATACATCATATTATCTAGTAAACAAAAATACTAAAGCCAAAATACTAAATAGTAAAGTTCAGAATACTAAAACCCTTACCAGTGATATTTTTATTTAGGAGGCTGGTGCATCTTTATTAAGACCTTCATTTAATAGTATTCCGTAGTTTCAAATCTTGGACAAACTGCACTAAGTTTCCTATCCAATGAAGCTTTTCATATGCAATAATATTCACGCATGGATACATTATCACATCTTGAAAGAGATTTCCAGGTTTCTCCAATATCTCTTGCCTAAATTAGTTTCTATTATTGGGTGGGGCAAAGGATGAGGTTTACAAACACAAAACACAGTTCCTTCTTGTATTATTATGTATTAATTATTTATTATCTTCCATAGGAACTGTAAACCTACTTTTGCCGTTCCCCCCCCCCCGCCACACACACACTGTATATTGCAATGCCAGGTTGACTCTTCTTTAAAATGATTTTGAATTTTGTGTGGTTCTTTTCACCACCTTTCCAAGTGGTCTCTAGCATTAAGTTCTCATGTACGGCCTCGGTCAAGTGTTTCTGTCTGTCCAAGAGACCTTCTTTAGTTGAAAAAGAATCAAGAACTGGATTGAAAAAAATATAACATAGGCATTTTGAAACTATGCCTACACAACTTTTCAATGTCTAGAAATGTATACATTTTACTTTCCTAAAAAGAAAACCTATATCAGCATTCATGCTGCCAACAAGTTCCATGCTGTAGGTACACTGGTCAAGAAACAACTAGTTGGATTCTGTAGTCTCCTTCCTTCCTTTCTTTCTTTCTTTCTTTCTTTCTTTTTTTTTTTTTTTTTTGAATATTTTATTTATTATTTTCAGAGGGAAGGGCAGGGAGGGAGGAAGAAAGGGAGAGAGACATCAGTATATGGTTGCCTTTCACCTGCCTCCAGCTACAGACAAAGCTGGAAACCTGGCTTGCAACCTGGTTCTGTGCCCTGGCTGGGGAAATCGAACCAGCAACCTTTGGGTTCTCAGGCCAGCACCCTATCCACTGTGCCACCAGCCAGGGCCCTCTTATTTTTAAGAAGCATAACCTCTCATAGAAATGACTGAGTACTAACACCTACAGAAGCTAAGTGTGCTGTCTGGTCATTATTCCAAATTGATGCCAGCAAAAATGAGACTGGGGGTAGTAGCTATGTTATCTTAGTGCTTTTTCTATTACACTGTACCTTTAATATAATGTCTCCAGAGCTATGGAAGGGGGAAAGGGAGGAATGAGCAAATGCTATTCTAACTTTGTTGTTTTAGGGGAATGAAGAGTATTGGATATGTCATAAACAGACCTACTGAATCTGGAGTAACTAAGAATAAACAAGCATGTTTAAAAGGTGCTACCTGAAATAAATAGGACAATAAAAGCTGTCTTTTCAGGCTGCTGCTGCTGAATTTGGAGTTCCCTTCAGCTTCCTATCTTCCCTGCTCAAAGGCCCATGGGGACAGGGTCTCAGTTTTGTTTATCTGGTTCCCCAGTATGTAGTGCAGTGTAATCACCACGTAGGATGTGCTCCATAGGCTGCTGTTGGCTGAAGTGGATGCACATATCCTGTGTGAGGTCGGCATTGTGCTAAGGATCCCATTCAAATCTTATTCTCATAAACGTCCACCCGGAAGCTGCTGCTCTTATTCCCGTTTTATAAATGAGGAATTCAGATTAGGCTCACTTTGAAAACATTATTAAGAACTTCCAAACTCGAATTTCCTACCCTTAACAATTTCATTTGTTGACTAACCCTGTGATCAGATAAGAAAATGCCCCAATTTACACCCTTTCAAAAAAATGTTAATATACTCCTATTATCTCATGGGGAATGAAGGAGCAGTTGTGTAGGTAAAAGATAGAGGTGTCCTTGTACATGGTACTAACTAGAAAATAGTCTGATGATGAGATTTTTTCCTTCGCTGCCTAAGATTCAACAACTGAATCGACAATTATTCCACCTTGAAATACTAGTGGTTGAAAGAGATTACGACCTAAGCAATGCCAGAAGTTAAACAATTCAACATATTTAAAACAGAATGCTGCCAACGCTAAATCAGAATTTATTTCTGGAGTTGCAGTACACAGACCGATATCAGAACAAATATGTAAACTAAAAGTTAGAGACTCCTGGGCCCTGGCTGGTGGCTCAGTGGATAAGGCGCCAGCCTGCAAACACAAAGGTCGTTGGTTCAATTCCCCAGCCAGGACACATAACCAGGTTGCAAGCCAGGTCTCCAGCCAGGTCCATAGCTGAAGGCAGGTGAAAGGCAACCATACATTGCTGTCTCTCTCCCTCTCTGCCTCTCTCCCTTCCTCTCTCTCTGAAAATATTAAGTAAAATATTTTTTAAAAAAAGAAAACAAAACTTTCAGATGGAATGCCATGGTCAGTAGACTTAAACCATCAGCACTATTATAACACCCCAAAGAAAAACAGTGGTGAAATAAATGAATCAAAAAATATTCTTTTGAAAAAAAAAATCTAATTAGCAGCATCTCTGAGTCCTATCGCTGCTTCTATAAATACTATAAAGTCATATATTGTCTCACAATAATACTAATGGTATTATTTATATTCTCTCCTCTAAACTCTGAAGCGCTGGTATTTTTATGACATGGAGTCCTTTACACCTCATCTTGGGGCTATTTGTGTGCATATCTGGAGCAGCCTACTAAATAGTGACTGGATCACTGCATCCCGTAGAATAAGTACTTAATAAATGTGTTTTTTTTCTCTCTCTTCCTTAAATTAAGAATAGTAAGGAAAGCACACAGGAAGAACTAATGTGAAGAAAAAACAAAATACAAGATAATGTAGGCGGAGACAGAGTTAGAGAAGTACTGCTGAAGGCAGAGATGGAGTTACAGAAATGCTGCTGATGCTGGTCAAGGTCACTGATAACCGGAAAACTTCTGCTGCCTTCGGACAGCAAGGCAGGGGGAGGCCCAGCCTCCAGGGTCCTGAGCAAGTAGCTGGATTCGGCAACCAGGTACCCAAATGATGCTGAACCCACATGCCCTTTCTGAAAGCAGGGTTTTAGATGGCCGGCATCAGAATAACCAGGAGTGTTCGTTTAAAATCAAAATAAAAATGTCCAGGCAATACTGCAGACCTGCTGACCCAGAATGTCTCTTGTGGGTCAGAAACGAAAACAAAACAAAGCAAAGCAAAACAACAACAAACGCAAGGAAGTATGATTGAAGGTGACTCCCTTTCATCGCTGTTTGTTACGTCAACATGGAGCAAGTGGGGGGGAAATACCCGCTGGAGCTCATGCCTCTGTAGCAGATTAGAAAATGGTGCCCCCTGAGTGTGGAGTGTGGAGCTCTCCTGCTGGTAGGTATTGAGTTTAAAGACAGAAGTGGATCCCAGTTCAATCCCGCCGCTACCTTTCTACCTGGTGCCTCTGTGAGAAACACACCTTTTATGCACATGCGTGAGGGCTCTGTGTACCCTACCAAGTACCAAAATACATAGCGACCCTATTTTCAACCAGAGAACAAATCCCAGGGAGAGCAAATCCCATGCAGCCTGAGAACTCAATCTTAAAACAGCTTTCTTTTCTTTCTTTCTTTTTTTTTTTCCCAATGAGAATTCTTGTGGGGAGAAAACCCAGTAGATTTCAGATATGTAAAAGCGTTTTCCGACAGAGAAATTATTAAACACCCCAGCAGGTAGGCAATAATGCCTAAATGTCTGGGGTGGGGTAAATGACCTCCTTAACCAAAAACCAGGCTGGGGAATGGGGGACAGCATAATGTTTCAAATTCCCTTGTAGCCACAGGAGAGCACAATTTTATTACCTAAGGTTGCAAAAACATTTTGGCCCATGCTGGGCCTACGCAATTCCACCAGAACCTATGCGGCTTTTAAGACGCAGAGACCGCTCTAACATCCTCCTCTATGAACATTTAATATTTGAACTGATCAGAGACGGAAGCAGCACACCCAATTGTTACAGACTCTTTCACTTGCCTAATTATGGCGAGCGATGCTGTCAATGGTAAAAACCTTTTTGAGAGATTAACTTGGCACAATGAGAGCTTTCTGAGCCAGCCAGAAAAACGCTTTCAAGTGTTTCACGTATTTCGCAGCAGTGACTGGCCAGCAACCCATTTTCAGGTTTGCAGATAAAAGGGTATTCGGATACAGTAAAGGTCAGACTGAAAAGCGTCAGCACAAGGCAGCGTGACATTCTGAGTGAAGTTCCAGGCCGCAGGTCTCAACTGGGCAGCAGCCAAAGGAGGGAGACACGGGAGACGTGAATTCCACGGGGTCCTCTCTCAAGTCCCACCGGAACGTTTACAATTTCCAAGATCCCTTTAAAAACATCTCCTAAGAAGGCCACCCTATTCTGGCAAATTATTATTCTCATAATGTTTTTTTTGTTTGTTTGTTTTTTATTCTTCAAAGCATGAATATCTCCTTTCTGCTTTGGTTAATTCCACATTTCCTACCAGACCCTAATGGAGTGTACAGTGACGATTTGTAATTAGAATTCATTGTTCTACGCATGAGGGTTTCTTTTTGTTTTCTGCTAATGACAAGAAGCATGACAAAGGAACATGAAGTATCCATCTGATTCTCCACAAAGGTAGTGTGATTCCAAGCTGGGCCGATCACCTTGCTATTCAGAGATGCATTCTAATTCTATAGCTGCCAAGTTTCACTCTCAGTGATTTTCATTTAGTAGGTCACTCTTTTTTTTTTTTTTTTTTTTTAATACAATACCCCAAGGGAATTCCAATCAGCCAGGGTTAGGAATTCCTGGTACAGATGATGGCCTTCCACATTATAAATGCAGGACTCCTGAAGGTCTTCTGTATGCCTGACATTGCTTTACCAATCTACTCCCTAGATATGGAATCCCATTAACAGAAAGTTACCAGTTTTATTCTACAGTTAGAAACACAAACACTATTAGACCAGGAAACACTGATTAACATAATTCATGGTGATCATTGACAGTAGTTTCAAGGTCTCATTGAACTAGGCTCTTAGACTATGCAGGATTGGACAGGTATGAATGGAGCTTTGGAAGATAATCGTAGCAGAACAGTACAGAGCGGTGATTAAACATTGCTCTAATCCATAATCATATGGTGGGTTTGTGTCAACCTATTACCACGGTAGACCTTAGGTGCCTTGAGCAATTTACTTAACTTCTTTGAGCCTCATCTGTAAGTGAAATTATCACACACATCTTGTAATATTTTAGTGAGGGATATGTGTGTGTATGTGTGTGTGTGCGTGTGCATGTGGAACAGTTCCTGATACATGGCTAATACTCAATAAACATTATTTAGTATTAGTCAGACAAATACTCCACAATTTAGCTGATGATTTTTAACCTGGCTAGGAGCTGAAATGGCCTAAGTTTTTCAAAATAACTAATACCACCTAAAATTGTGTAAGTCTGTAGATGGATCTCCACCTGAAAAGGCCTGTGGGTGATTCCTACAGCTAGCCAGCAGAGTGACGGGAGAGCTATGGTAGGTGGACTCTCTGAAGTAAAGAAAAGCAAGGCCAGGAGCTGGGAAAACAGGTTGACATGTGTAAACACATTTATTCTTAAGTCACATTTATGTGTATACGTAATGCTAAAAATCCACTAGCTTTACAAAGCCTTCCCTATTTCATTCTACCCTGTTCTTAATTTCTGCTTCTAAGAGACACCAATTCTCCCTGCTTTAACCTGCCTTTCAGGTGATATTTACCCTTCCATTTTTATATAACATGTTTATATTGTGATTTTTAGCTATCATTTGCCAGTTAGAGGTTTTTTTTCCTAATAACCCCCTACTTTGGAAAATAAGGATGAACTCTTTCTAACCACTTTCTCAACACTATACATATCCATTCCTCCCAGGCTTTTAACACAGTTGTGTAATAATTTTTAATGAAAAAAAATGTCACATTTGTCATGCAAATACTAACCACAATAGTGCCATGTTATGTAAGTGCATTTTTTCTCTGTAATTTTTGTATCACTTTCATGTGTTCAGTTTCCTATGTGTATTCCATACACAGCACTAAGGTCATTCTTGCTTCACTATGGCCCTGGTTGGCTTTTAGAACTGTTGTGTAATTACTTCCTAGTTCCTTCTCCCATCAATCCCATCTTGGGACTTCCCATTGCCTCTCTCAGATATTGGATGCTCTGTTTCATGGTTGTCTTTCTTGATGATTTCCCTCTTTTGATAGACCATATTCTTCAACAGCTTTTGGGGATGTTACATTAAGACCTGTGCTCTACTTTTAACTCTAACTTGATGGTTTAGATAGGTGAGGAATTCTAGACTGCAGATAATATCCTCTTTGTTTTGCACTCTTTTTGATTTATTAAGTCCATCACCTTTAACTTCCTGCTTTTCAATAATATAATTAGAAATTATATTTAACTTTAAATATGGTGTTCAGGAAAGGGGAAGGTAAACAAGTATGCTTATATCACCTGAGCCATACCATCTGCTCTAGTAGATACTGTCAAAACTTGGTAATGGAATACCATGCAAGTGGGTTTCTCTCTAACATAAATTGCAGCTAATGTGGTCTTTGTGTTTGCTCCTATAGGGGAACTCTGTTCATGGACCATCCAGGGACTGAGCATCTCTCTTCAGTATATGAATAGGTATTAATTTCTAGCTAGCAAGTGGGGAAAGGAAGACAGAGTGATATGGTAAATAGGTTTTTGTGTGTCAACCAAGTGGCACATGTCACTTTCAACCATATACCATTTGTCAGAACTCAGTCAAATGTCTATAACTAATATCAAAAGAGGATTATTATAGTCTAGGGTTTGCCTAGGCATAAATAGAAATTTCTGTAGCTGGGTATCTTGCTATTAAAGAAGTCTAATTGTTGCAGTCACCATAATTTGACATAATTGGCTATGGGCTTACATCATAGTAGCATTATAGTAAATGAGGTAATATTCCATCAAATTGAAAACACACCCCTGGCTATGACTTTGAATGAGAATTGTCACCTCTATTCCATTTGTGGCTGCAGTGCTCAATTTATCGGGTTCATCCAGGAAAACTAAGTTCATTGAATTACCATTATAACTGTGGCAATAATAATGACAATACTAGTAACAAGGTGGCATTTATTGTGTTTGAAATCAGTATATGGTACGATGCTGAGCTCTTTATGGGCTCTTTCTACTGGGGAGGCTTATATAAGAAAACATGTAATAGGTAATATTTTTATCCCTAGTTCACAGATGGGCCACAGAGTCTTAGAATTTGGTCACAGTCCTACAGTTTGGACGCACTGGTTTCAAGCTTGCACTGTTCAAAAAGATAAAGGTCTCCCCCACTCCACCCTGCTGCTCTGCATTATGCCACAAGAATTTAAACAGAGCTTTGAAAATATCCAAGGTAGGATGGGTCTTTCTAATTCTCTCTCCGTCATTAATATGCATTCACAGACACAACAACAACAAAAAAAAAACAAACAAACGTGGGTTTGAGTTACAAGAGGCCAATGGCTAGTTTCAGTATCTTTGAATTTTTCTTTTCATAAAAATCTTGCATGTGTGGTCTTTATGGTCGCGCTGCTAAAATTCCTAAGTGGCATAAATAATTTGACAATAGCAAGCCTGTTGTGCTTAATGCATGCTCGGTGCTGTAATTCAGTCTTGAAAATGGTCCTCTCTAGTAAAGCTGCCAAGCCGAAACAATGAAGGGTTTTTAGCGGCAAAGTGAAGTTTTCTAGAATTGTAATATTCCTTTTGACCTCGGGGATGACTAAATGCTACTTAATTCCTTCCCTTTATTCACCGCAGCAAAAAAAAAAAAAAAGGCTGGGAAATACGCTGGGGTAGAAGTAACATTTCCTTTCAAAGTCAGAATCAAACATGAGCACTCCCAGGAGAAGGGTAAATGCTTTCTAGTTGGTGGTGGAATACCTTATTTACTGTAATGCTACAAACATCCTTCTTCCCTGTCGGTATAGTAGGCAGCTATGATGTAACACCGGGGTCAATTATTTCAAATTACAGCGGCTGGAACAATTGGGCACTTTCTTCTAGAGCAGTGCACTGAAAATGTAACCCGGGCTGAATTGAAAGGAGTGCATAACTGGCCGAAGGGAAGCTATACAGGAGCAGCATGGTATTGCCTTTTCCAGAGGTTTTAGCTTTTCGGCTCCCTTACTACTAATTACTCCAGGTGAGAAGCATGATAGCTGTCAAATCTCACCTTCAACTCTGGCAACAAGACAAATGCTTGCGTTATTAGGTGCTATTTCTTCCTCTTGCCAGTTTCGTAGAGGCACTAAATGCGAAGAGACTGTAGGGGTCTTTGTGTTCGATGCCCTCACCTGGCTTCAGGCCGCGTCAACCGCATTTGATCCGATGTGGAGATGTTTATCTTCCGTACTACACAAAGCCCCACCATCATCCATACTGACATGCACCCCCAATCCGGGCTACTTCACAGGCTATTTGCCTAAAGAGCTTCGATAATGAAATTCCCCAGCAGTGAAATCGATAAATGAGTTACTAGCCAATAGGGTGTGTCGCCCAGAGATGCTAGCGCTAAGGAGGAGGGATACCTGGAGCTGGCTGATAAGATTGGAAAACGGTGTCATCAGCAGCAGAGTCCCAGGCAAAGCTGAGGAGCCAGGCCTGCCCTCAGCCCCTTTGGGGCTGTTCACACCATAGTTTACGTGGCATCTGCTAGCACTGCTCTCCCACTCTCCCTGGCTCCCCCTACCCTCACACTCCCTGCTCCCAAGCCGGCTCTCAAAGCTTGCTTTCCTATTCTTCATTTACACTGAGCACGCAAATGATAGATTAACACTGTGGGTGTCATTACACTCCTAAGAGGAGATGCCGCGTTTTCAAAAGGAACCAGCTTAGGTGAAGAAAAATATCGAAACTGCATCTGAAGCCAAAGAACTTGGGAAGCACGTGAGATCTTCTCGGCATCCATAAAACGCATGCAATAAAGGAAGTCTCTTCTCTTCCCTATGGGTAAAATACGTGCAGGGGTACAATGAGATTTAAAGTCAATGGAGCTAGAACTTGAGGACTTGCTGAAGCCAGTGGTTCCCTTTCAAATGATATATACACACACACACACACAAAGGTCTGTCCAGAAAGTATTGAGCAAATGTCAATATAATTAAAACAGTTTGCACAGCCAATACTTTTGGGACAGACCTCATATGAAACGGCTGTTTCACGTCAACAACATGGAAGGTGCTTGTCAGTCAAGGCAATAAATGCAAGAAGTCAGATAAGTTCTTGGGCCTTAGTCAAAGAAAACAGAATTGTTGATGATGAGTCACTGGAATCATCATTTAGACAAGCATCCTTGGGTTTTCTTATGGCTAGCATGGTTTTTACAGATTCTGGAGTTAATCTGCCCAGGTTCCTGCAGTCAGCTCAGCTGTTACCATGAATGTACAAATATTACATAGGTCTGTGCTTCAGCTTCCTCTTCTGGAAAATGGGGATATTAATGGAACCTGCCTTGTTGGATTGTTATCCAGGTCAAATGCATTAACAATGCCAATGCATTTAGACTCACACCTGGAACCATGCAGGGGTTTGATAAATAATAACTAAATATATTCAATAGATCTCAATGGCAATGCCTTTAAAGTTACTGCCACAATTTGAGACCTAAGAAGGTAGTACATCTGTGTAGACTGCATTAAAAGGAGGAGAAAGGATACAGACTCAATGTGCAAGTCAGTGAAAGACAGATACCATATGATCTTACCCAGTTCAGGACAATAATGAACAAAACAAACAAATAAAAGCAAAACAGAACCAGATACATGAATACAATGAATAGACCTTCAGTGGGCAGAGAGGAGGGGAGAGGTGGAAAGGGGGAGGAGAAGGCAAAGAAGGGGAGCAGTTTAGTCAAGAAACTAGCATGGAAGAACCATGGACATGGACAACAAGTGGGATTGACTTTGGAGGGGGAGTGGGTGGGTGGGGAAGGGGACAGAAGGGAGGGAAAAGGGGATGGATGTAATAAAACAACAATAAAATAAAATTAAAAAAAAAGAATACAGGCTTGAGATGGACCTATGATCCTGTTTCATTGTAGCTCCTTTGTCTAGAAACCAATTTATGAAAAATATGAGGTCTATCCTGAAAGTGTCGAGCCATATAATGTTTTAATTATATTGACATTGGCTCGATACTTTTGGGACTGACCTTGTATATTGACTTGGGAGAAATACATGCCAAAAAATTATGTGATAATAGGTAATTTGTAAAAACATGAATAAGCCAGTAAGATGAACTAAGCACCCCAATATCCAAAGAAGCCAGCTGTATGATATGTATTGAGAGAGGAGGTTTATGAATGAAATATCCATCAAATGTGTGGTATTATATCCAAACATGGCAGGAATAATGTATATGAGAAGCATCCGTGGAAACTTTATGCAATGAAGGGAAAAGCAAGTCGCTTGATTTCTTTGAAGTGTTTTCTTGTAACAAGAGATAAAAGCAGACGTCTATTTTCTTTGATGTTTTTATCCTATATTTGTGTTTGATTTTCCCATAGAGATCATAGTTTTTCCTTTTCAATTCACTAGACCATACCCCTATTTTCAAAGAAGCAAAGAGTTTTAGGAGTGGTGGGTTCCTTGAGGCATCTCACAAATGATGAGCCTATTTCGCATGGTGGGTTTGTGAGCTTCATTCTACTTTTCTAACTTTTAATCCATTATGCAGACTAATATATCCACCTTAAACCAAATGGGCTGCACTTCAGGACTTAGCATGCAGTTTACTTCACAGAAGAGAAAAGAGAGGTGGTAAACCTCACATAAGCAAGGCACACATCTATGAACCACATCATATCATTCAATGCCATGTTTATACCTAGTTAGAAATAAGTGAACATCTGCTGATGAAAAAATAGAACTGTAATAGTGGCCAGCAGGGAATAAAACACTTTACTGAGCTTTGTTATGTAGATGGAAACGTGCTTTGTAGAAAATGCTTTATTTGCAAATAAAACAACTAATTGCTGCAGCTAGAAATGTGCTAGAGGCTGAACGAATTTTGAGAAAGTATCCATTTTAATGTGAGCGTGAGTCTGCCTCCCCCTGAATTTATATTGATTAACTTCACAGGCTTGATTTAGACTATGGGGAAGAAGGCCTTCATGCTCTGGAGAGAATCCTGCTAAATAGGTATCACAATCTTGCCAAGGTTATCATTCCTGGGAACTTTGCCTCAAGTTCTCCTAAAATGTCTTTTTGATCTCTTAGTCTTTCATTCAGCAAAAAGATTCTAGTATATCCAGTTTGACACCTAATATATCTCTTAAAGAAAAAGAATGTTGAGAGAACTCTTACAACACATTATGAACGAAAGGTGTCTTGTTGCTTTCTTTATTTCAAGATGTCTCCACTACCCTCCATGGAAATGCACATTTTAAGTCATGTAGGTCTTCCTAAGTCTCACAGCCAAAATTTTCTTTTCAGGAAGATCCTGTTAGATATTGGTGAATATGTTCCCAGTTTCCTTGTTTGTTCTTCTCTTTTTTATTGAGTTCATCGGGGTGACATTGGTTAATAAAATTATATAGGTTTCAGGGGTAACTCATAAAATACATCATCTGTTCACTCGAACATGTTTTTACCATTCAATGTCAAGTCTCTTTCCATCACCATTTATCCTTTCTGTACCCTTTTCTAACCACCGCCCCCCCACCACCGTCCTTTTCCCTCTGATAAACATCATACTGTTGTCTATCCAAGAGTTATTATTTTTTTGAAAAGCCTATTTTTGAAAATACTTCCTGGCTAAACAACCAGAGATACTATATCTGATTGTGTCTTTTTCTGTGATACTAGTAAGCATTTATACTTATTGCTGCATCTATTAATACATTAGAGGTTGCAAAATGGTAATATTTGAATAACATTTCATTATATTTATTAGGAATATTTTTATGAAGAATTACTTCTCACCTACCATTTGGTTTCCTAAAGAGATAGTACAGATAGGAGAGGTGGGATAAGCACTTGATTCTCCATCAACTTCCAAAGATAAAAAACCAATCCTTTTTTCTTTCTAAAATGCATTATGATGATTTATCCATTTTGGAAAACAAGCTGGCAATTTCTTATAAAGTTAAGCATCCACTTACAATGTGACCTGGCAATCCCACACCCAGGTATTTACCCAAGAGAAATGAAAACTGTTTCTGACACTACAACCTGTAAATGAATACTTATTGTGGGTTGTCTTCATAATAACTCAAGCTGAACATAACCCCAATGCCCTGTGCTTAGCTGGTAAACAGATAAAAAACGATGGTCTCTCCATGCAATGTAACAGGACTTAGCAGTGATAAGTAACAGACTATTGACACACACAGTGTGGATCAATTTCAAGTGAATTACATTATGTAAAGGCCAGACACAAAAGGCAGCATATATATAATTCCATTTACATAACTTTCTAGGAAAGACAAAAATGATAGGGACTGAGAACAAATAAATGGGTTCCACAGGTTGTAGGCAAAGGAGGAGCATTTGTTCTGTCTTGGTGGAACTGTTCTATATCTTGAATATAATAGTGCTGACATGCCTCTACTCATTTGTCAAAATTCTAAGAATTAATACCAAAAAAGAGCAAGTTTTACTGTATTGAAATTTAAAATAAATACCTATAAAAGTTAAGAAAGAAGACATTGGTGGGGTCACTAATTAGCTTGCAGTAGGGCAGTGCATATACAGAGTGAATACTGTTTGTTCTATAATTCTTTTATGGGGGAAACATGTGGAGCTAATCATTTAAAGACCACATTTTTAATGGGTGGGTGGGGAGGGGGACAGAGGGGAGCAAAAAAGGGATGGATGTAATACAACAACAATAAAATTTAAAAAAAATAAAATAAAATAAAGACCACATTTTTGATTCATGGCTTTAGACATTATTTGGTAGAGTATGATCTACTACATTTCTTTTTTCACCAAAGTTCAAAGAGACCCATCATTGCCAACAACTTCAGATTGGCTACAGTAGCAGTCTTTCAACATGGTCCCCAAGTTGACCTCGGTAGGTTCCTCGGTACCCCGAATGAAGCATGTCCCAGACCCAACTTGTATATTCCCTGCCCTAAAAAAAGACCTGAAAGAAGCCCTGGTTTATTGTAATGGAAACTGTTATTTAAAGATCACAATCTGTTCAGTATGTGTTGGATACCAATGGGATACACTGTCACCTAGTTTTGCTGTGACTTGTGTCCACGAATTTGGGGGTGTGCTCTTTCAGTGATTTGCCATTCAAAGTCTCTGTTATCCATATTGCCAATGTCCTTCCAGAATCCTTGGAGGATAACTTCTTGTGATTCAAAATACATTGCGTAGATAGAGAATTAGTGATGGGTTAAATATGGGGTATGAGGGAATGAAACGAATCCAGGTTGGCTATTAGGTTTTTGATCTGAGTAGTTGAGCAAATATAGAAATATATTCTAAATTGATAGAGATGCTCAGGAGAGGTACAGGTTGGGGCAGAGGGAACACATGGAGACATCTGCAGAGTTCTTATTTAGACATGTTGCGTTTGAAAATCTCATCAGCCCTGCAAGTAGTGGTCCTGGTTAAATGAGTCTAGAACTTAAGTCAAAGGTTAGGGCTAGAGATATGGATTTGAGGTGTTATCAACACTTGGGTGACTTTACAAGCAATGGGACTAGATGAGAGTGTGTGTGAGCAGAGAAGAAAGAGCTTCAGGTGAGGCTGAAGGGAAAGAAACTGCATCAACAGCTACACCAACGGGAGAAGACTCTTGGTCAAGCATTCCCTGTGCAGTAATAAAGATAGTATTTTCATTTCAAGAAATTCTCTGTCCTTAGGTCCATGGTTGAAATGGAGAAGGAGCATAGGACATTTTAGCAAGGCTTTGAGGTTTGTTTTCATGATATATAATTTTATCATATCATAGCAACTCAAACAATCTGTCACTTCCCAGAGCCTAGGGTCCAGGCAGTCCTTAAGGCTGTCTGTATGAAGACAGAACCTCCTCTCCATCTCATCCTACATAGTAGCTCTCTCAGCACCTCCAGCCCATGTTACTCTCTCTGCTCCTCAGCTCTGTCCTTCTGCTTTATGCTTTATTGCCCAGTGATCTGCATTGATGTGATTCCGCTCCCCTAGAGTCTCTTTCCCCACCATCATTCCCCATCATCCACACGTATAAACCTGACAAGGTTACATAGAGGAGCCACCTGAAACAGCCACTGCGAATCTGGTTTTATGATTATTCTGTGTCCAGTGCCCTGAGTTAAGGGGGTGAGTCAGGCCAGAAAGAAAAAAGAAAGGGCCCATCATCCAAGAAGAGAATTCATGCAAGAATTCTATCATAAAAAATGACATTTCCCTTACAGTCTGGAATGGCTTTAACAACCAATCATGAGGACAAAAGAGAAGCTAATGTAACCAGAGGCAGGCACAACAAGGATCAAATAAAGCTCAAGTTTGAGGGTCATTTACATAGGCTTTACACCTGATTTTATATGTGCAGTGTTGACTTGCTGGCTTGTGAAAGAGAGCCTCCCAAATTGGAAGCCTGAGAACTCACAGGCTATTCACCACTTTTTATTACCATGCAAAAAAAAAAAAAGAGAGAGAGAAATAACTAAGAGGAAAACCACCATGAATTTAGTAATCAAGCCCTTACACTGTACTCTGCTCAAGTTACATAACTGTCCTCTGCCCCACTTTGCTCATCTTAACATGGAAATAAGGTCACTTTCTCTACCTATATTTAAACTACCTGGTGAGGCTCAGGCAAGAGCCTTCTATCATCAAATAAATATTGATCAAGAACCTATAGTGAGCTATGTTCAATGCCAGTTTTGGGGGCATACTGATGAAAAAAGAACGGTCCATGCTCTTGTGTTGACGGTTTAGTGTGAGACAGATATTAATGATAAGATCACTCAAACAAATGTAATATATCTAAGAGCACTTAACAGATTGTAAGGTGAGAACTACAATGTCACAAATGTGGTATTAAAACACTTCCAATATCTATGTTGCTTCTACAGATCTGTTCTGAATCATCAATGTATACAGAGGTGATGAGTCCCTGGAGGGGATTAAACAGTCTCGAGGTAGCCAAACTCAACATTAATTGGGACCAGCAAGTCAATTAAATAATTGCTAATAGGAAAAATAACGGCCATGGGGAGCAGTATTCAAAATAGTTGGTCAGCACATTCTTTCCCAAGAGAGGGAACTACTTAAATAAAGATTAAATATTTGCTTAGTAAATATGTAGAATTGAAGAAAAAATAAGAGGCAAGAAGTAGGAAGCTAAATCTACATAGGCTAACAATAGTAATCCTAGCTTAACTCAATATCCTTATTCTCAGCAATTCTGCAGCACTGGCTGCGTCAATGTGTGACTGAACAGGCACGGTCCTACTCTCCTCACCAGTGTGTCGTCTCATGTAGGTTCCAGAGCACAAGGCTTTAAGGACAATTACATTATAGGGTGGATAAATATGCAAACGCCCAAGTCAGACAGACCTAGTGGCGCGGAATCTCAGTTCCTCGGGGCTTTCACTCAACTCTCGGAAAATGTAGGTATAGCACCATACAAGGCACTATAAATCAAGCAATGTCCTTCACTTTCAAATCCTTTCTCAAATACGCACTAGCTCGGTGACCTTAGCAAATTTGTGAATTTTTCTTTACCCTGGTTTCCCTTCTATAAAGTGTGAGTGACAAGAGTCCCGATTGTCTAGCGAGTCACAAGGACTGAAGGAGAGAAATCACCTAAGGCACTTACAATGGGGCACTACAGCCGTTGCCACTACTGTTACTACTGCTGCTGCTGAACTAACAACTATGACCACGACTATTACTCCTGCCACTACACCGCTGCCACTGCAACTGCTGCTGTTGCCGCCACTGTGATTACTGCTGTCACCACAGCTGCTGCTGTTACTGCTACATCACTGACCTCAAAACCATCTCAGGGTGCTTTAGACAATTTTCACTTAATTTCCTACAGGCTCACTGAAGAGGGTGTGGCTTTCCTGGACCCAAACCTTACAAAGTGATGCAGGACCAGACAGGTGGCTTCACAGTTATAGATCGTATCCTTCCATGAATGAAAGGTCATTCATTGCTCAATTCTTGATTAGTCCTAATTAGTCCTCCTCCCCAGCCTGTTCCCATATCCATCCAGCACCCGCAGGGGTCCTGACTGAGAGGAAAGCTAGGGAGACCATTTCTGCAGCCTTACCAGGTGGGCTCCACTGAGTTACAGGTTGGTCATGCTCAGTACAGCTCTCAGCAGGCTCATTATTTTGCCCCAAACCACAGCTGCTCTTCCCTTCATCCACATGTTGCCCATCACAAAAACATAGACTTCTTCTATTGTGTATATCCAGTTGGGAGAAAATGACAGAAACATGACATTTTCCCACAGAACATGACCAAAGGAAGAAAACTGATTTTTTTTTTTAAAAAAAGGCAAGGTTTCTTTGGCTATAATGTGTAGAAAGTGAGACACATTGTTAAAAAGAAAATGTCCAATAGAACAAGAAAAATGTCAAATACTAAGAACCAAAGGACAAAGGAAGGGCCTAACACACAGAATTGGGCAAAAATCGGTTCACAGTTGTGTGTGAGACAGTTGATCGTTCTTATTAGTTATTAATTATTGTAGCAGCTTTTGTAAAAACAACTGTAAACCTACTTTTGCTCCATCCTGTACACATGCTCCAGCTAAGGAGAAAGGAGAAGCATGTTGATTTTATTCAATATTAATAACTGGAGAGTTGTTTGATGTGGCAACAAATACTTAATGCCCTGCAGAATCACAAGTGCATGCCATCCATCTCCTCTGGCAGGGGGATTATTCCAATCTCTGTGTCAGAGCAAAGAAAATGGAACACAAAATGTTGTTTTCTATGAACCAGGGATTTTTTTTTTTTTTAACCTCCTTGATAAATCTTCTGCATTTTGGTTCTTCCTGTTCCAATTAAAATAGTTGCCAGAGTTCAATTCGTGGGTATAATAACTAAGATTTCTTTCAGAGCTCTATTCCTAATTAAAAGCAGCATTTACAGAGAAAGAGTTTTATATACTTATGTATTACCTTATTCAATCCAAGCAAATTGCTTCCCTGTGTAAACTTCTGAATAGTTTCATTTCTTCAAACACTGAAAGCCATTCTAATGTAGATTTTGCATTAATTTGGGAAAGGAAAATGAAGCAGGATTTAAGTGGAGTTACTATTTCTAAAATTAATTCTTGATTTTATAAATTGATATAAACACTCATGTATATATAATTGTGTGTGAGCATCTTACTACCCCCACCAGTCAAGTGAAGCCTTAACATTTTGATTATTTAGGAAATTAATGCAAACAATTTCCTTTTTTAGGTATGTTTCTTCCTGAGAAAAGAAAATGGATACATTTGAGAAGGAAATGGAGTATGATAACAGCACACATTTGAGTCATATGTACCAGGTTATTCCTTTACGCTAATTTAATTCTAACACGATTATGTTTCCATTTTACTGATGAGAACAGAGAGGCTCAGAAACTGGCCTAACCTTATAGCTTATGTGGGAAAAGGTTGGATTCAGATCCAGGCAGCCAGGCTCCCTGACCTGGTCTCCAACCTCCTCCTCCACTACAGCATCAGGATGGTCTAAAGGCTGCGAATCTGACCCTTTCTGGCCACTCCAAGTGGGACCAATTTCTGACCTCTCTCTTCTCAAGATTCTTTTGCATCACATAAAATAGGATAACTATGCCAGCAAGTATAGGTCTAGGCTGAAGGTCAAATTTAAGTTAATGTCTGTGAAAGAAGCTTTTTTCCCTTTCTTTCTCTGTTTCGGGCTAGATTTAATTCAACTCAATGGATAATGAGCCCTCTCTCTTCCTTCAATGTGGGTTTGGTCTGGGTGATGATTCATAGTGTCCGGAGGTGTCATGAACATTGGAACAGACTCGTTTCCGCCCCTCACCTGGGGCTCTGTCCACTCACCTGTCTTATTAGAAGAAAACTGCATGAAGCCTTCACAGACAGAATTTCTCATGACATTGGTCCAAAACACAAGCATAACCTTTAATGGGTATAATCATATTTGTTTAAGTGTCTTAAAAATGCATGGCGCAAAGGGTTTTCTTTTTTCCTTTTTAGATGTTGGACCTGTATCTAACTGGAAGTTGGCAGTATTGGAGAGCAGCCCAGACTCCTGTTCAGAGGCGATTCCAAAGTGCCCCTTGATTTCGGAGGCAGGATGAGAGTCATCGAGTTATTATTGTTCTTGCAGGTCGGGTTCTCCACATGCCCTGCCTCACTTCCCGTTGCATGGTATCTAGTGAAAATGGATGAGTGAGGCTTTTTAAAAACTTTTCACCCTCTTTGATCTCCAAAATTCTTCCTGAGCCTTTAAAAGGCTCCCAGGGGAATTGAGAAATCAGCCTTGGTGTCTATTCCTGATCTATAAAAATCATCAGTCTAGTCCGTGTATTGTGTAAATTCAGTCCACCCACTCTGCCGATCCTGCATGAAAAGGCCATAATTGAAGCTTGGCTGCTGGAGACTTTCAGTAACATAAATGTAAATGCAGGTACAGTTTAACCTGACAACCCCTGACCTGTATCATGTTAGTAAGAAGCTTCAGAAGCAACAGGCCATTTTTAAAGTGACGTGTTCTGAGAGATGGGGACAATCAGACATGGCTCTAACAGCAAACATGAGACAATTGAAAGACATAGTCACATAAATCAACTTCACAAAGGTAAAGATATGTATAAATGTGCACCTGATGTTTTCAGTGGCTCTCTCCTCTCGATCAAAAAACCTCAAGGTAAAAAGTTTCTGGAGTAGCATGAAAATAGATTCAAAGGCTTCAAAGACTTGTTTTTCCAGGGTCTACCCATGACTAGGTGAGGCCTTCCCTCTTAGATCACTTGACTAAAATGATCACATTGTTCAAAATGATTTTCCATTATATCGTATGAGCTTGTTCTTGACATTCTTTCCAATACCGGAAAAGAGGCAAATGCAATTATTGCACGTGTGTCTTTCAACTTTTAAAATGTATTTTAATTCTGAAAAATACTTTCATCAATCACACATTAACCCTCCTCAATTACATACTAACACCCCTCAATACTTGTGTATAATGAGTCTGTTCTTTTATACATCAATTAACAATTAACATTTTGAGTAATCTCATAAAGGCTCACTATGCAAGCCTTTGTTTCATTTTCAACAGCGTCACCATTTGTGTTTGTGCAAAAATATCTGTCAGCATTTCAATGCTGTGTTGTAGCCCTTAAAAGTGGCAATAAGAGGTCTCATAAATTTGGTACAATTAAGAGAAAGGTGATCATCATTAACTTATGCCTAGAGTAGAGAACACGTAGCTGATTGGGTATGTCCACTTGTGATAGGAATGAACAAAAGAAAAAGAAAAGCTCACTTATGAAATATTAAATATGTATCTAAAGGGTGAGGTATAATTAAGTATTATAAAACTTAGCTCTCAGAATTCTCCTTTATAACCTATGAATCTATTCTTATTTAACATGTGGAGTTTCAGACTCATTTCGAGGTTGTAGCTGGCACACAGCCTCTAGCCCGCAATGTTGTCACTTATTTCTACGTTCCGCCTTCAGAATTCTCAGCTCTTTAAAACACCCATGTACATAGATACTGTGCCAGCTTTGCAAGAGGACAGTGATACGAGAGTGGGACCTTTTCAGACTTTCTGCTTAAAAAGCAAGTTTAAATCTCAATCAATGTTGCTTAGATAGATTTCCATTTTCATGGGTACTTCAGTGGTGGCTGCTTCATCAAATGCCTGTTCCTTGACTTTGTTGGCTGTGTCCCCCCAAAAAGTGTCCCCCAAATAGTGTCCTGAACTAAAGAGGGGTTGGCAACCCTTCCCTGTGGAGACCCAGTTTTGTGGGCCACAGTGCCTCTGCTCCAACCACTTAGCTGTGCCCGTGTGAAACTGAGTGGATTGCTGTGCTCCAATAAAACCTGATTTACAGAACAGGTGGCCGATGGTGGCTATGATTTGCCCCAAGGCATGTACTTTGCCGACCCCTGCTAATAATGCTTTCTCGCTTTCAGTCCTTTCCCAATGAATGATTTGAGAGTCCACATTCCATTAAGACCTAGCCTTTTTTGAGGGTTGGAGCCCAACCTCCCATACATACTTCTGCTGGTGGTAAAATTGGAATGCTTCTTGCTGGGCATGCAGCAAGTGAGAGGAATGTGCCGGGAGTGAGCAGGGTGAGATCCTTTCATACGTTTCACAACAGCAGCATCAGCAACTCTTTCTTGTGTACTTTCTGTGGGCCCTACCAAGTCAAAATGGCTTCTATCACTTCCGTCATTTAATCTGGCCAACATTCTTGAGAAATAGATATTATTAAAGCCCCCATTTATAGATGAGCCATCGGAGGCTTTCTGAAAGTCTCAGCTGGAAAAGTAGTCAATGGTGGAAGGAGATTCCCACCTGCTTTCCCTGGGGACCGCAGCAGTATGGCACTGGGTTTTCCGGGCACCTTTTGCTAGTTGCTTTGCTACAGAGCTTTCATTGAGATTAACACCGGCATTCTAAATAACTTGCCTCCAGTGGGGTTTTTCATTCAATTCATATAGAAATCCGTAGGTAGACAAACAGAAAGGAAAAAAAAAAAAAAAAACCTCATAATCCTTCACTGAAGATGGGGAATAAGAATCCTGAAATATATAATATTTTGCTTAAGGCCAGAGTCCCCACCGGAAGGAAGAAAATAATCAGGTCTTTTAACTTTTAAATTAATGCTTTCCTCAACCACACCCTGCTAGAGTGTCCATAGCGTCTAGCTTTCATTTTCAATTTTGGTTTGAATCTTCCTTCCCTTCCTGCCCAACTAAGGTGCAGTAGAGGAGTGCATCAGGCCCAGGGTAGTATCTATTATTTTATTATTTCTCCCTTTCATTCAACCTGAACGAGCATTCTTACCTACAGCCACAGGTAGGTCCATCAAGGTAGCTGTTGCATTGATACAGGCAAGTAAAAGCTAGGAGCTCCACACCCTGGGAAGATAGGTCTGAGTCAAGACTTCCTTTCTGTTTTGAAGCCAAAGAATCAAGCCCTTCAGCTAATCTTTGCTCCTGAGAATGGAAGGCTGTGGGATTGTGGCTGAGTGCGCAGTTGTGGCTTTAATTTGTAGTAAGTGATAACCCTGCAAAGGACAATAATATGGTCATCTGATTTCTTGGCTCTTTGAAGATAAAATTGGGATTTGTCTGAAAGAAGGTGCAAGAACACATATGAAGTAGTATTGCATATCTTCAGGCTTGGCTATCAGATCTGCCAACTAGTACTAGACCCTCCCATTTAAATATAGAACATGAAGACATATTCCTTTATTGTTAGTATCATCATTGTTCTTTGGTATCTTCAAATTCATTGTGTTTGATGGAACTCTGAGATAGCCAAGGATGTTCCCTTACCATTTACATTCTTTTTCTCAGCACATAAAAGCCAAACAAAAAATGAGCCCTAATCTTTGCTGAGCCTCCCTGAAGCCCTTGGGGAATATGGTTGTTTTTTTTTCTTCTTCTCATTCTATAATAATGTTTATTCATTACACCTATTTTCATCAATACCAATTATTTTTTAATAAAGCGAGGTGAGGTCTTCCAATAAAATGTATGCTAGTTTAAGGTACATGCTTTTAAGCTACTCTATTTCTCTTTAAAATTCAGACTGCTGAGAAACAAAGCGGAAGGTCTGCCAAAGAAGCAGTATTCAGCACATTTGAGTCTGAGAAGACACATAGTTAATAAAATTTGCACACACCATTTTTAAAGGTGATCAGACCTTTTTCCTCTGGTGAATGCCAGAGAGAACATATTTGACCAACTCATAGATCAGAGAGAGTGCTTGAATAATTTTTTCAATAAATGTATTAAAAATAATGCCACATGACTTGTTTATTATTGCAAATGTACTCTCCAATGCCTCCCAATTCACCAGGGTGAATCCACTTGGAGATGAATTTATATGCTATTTAAGTGCCATTGATATTATCAAATGATGTCAGATTTAATTAGTAAAGAGCAGATTTTACAAACATTGACCTTGGTTCTGGGGAAATGAAAAAAAAAAAAAAAAAAAACCCAAAAACCCTGATGATAAGGAGATAACAATTGATGGATGGAACGTGATTATTCTATTTGAGAAAACGAAAAATGGTAAAGCATTTAGAAATTGAATGCATGACCTGCAAAACAAGATCAAATTAAAAACTGTCAGACTGGTGAAAAAGTCCTAAATTTGTGAAGGCAGAACATGCTAGTTCTGAAATTTAAATGGGGAGAGTTAGGCATGTCTGAACACAAAGCTCATTGCAAAGTAGAGAGGGGAAAGTTTAAAGAAAAGAAAGAGCTTGTATCTGGGTTCTGACGTGATGGTGATATTGCAAAGGAAATAAAGAGCTAGAAATGCCATAAATTAGGTTAATTATACATTTACATGGGAAAGGATTCTCTACCTGTTCATGTAAAAGGGACAGACATTCCTCCTTAAAATGTTTACAGGGCTTTAAACTGTGACATTTGAAGTGCAATATAATCTACTACATGCTTTGAACACTCAATAATTATTTACTGAAGCCATGTGGGGATGTTAAAACAGATTTGAAAATGACCAGGAATAATAAAAGGTAATAATTTTTGGTAATTAAGAGGGAAAAATGGAAAAATAATTCCAGCAGTATCATGGATTTTGATCCTTATTGGAAATCCTAGCATTTTTTTCCTGAGCTGTAATTTACCTCTGTGCATTCTGATGATGATAAAGTAGGAGGATTATTAAAAATATAAAGGAATCCTAAGGATATAAACTACAACTAAAAGGGCAAGTGATCTTAATTTACCAAACTTAAAAACATAGACATAAAATATTCTTTAGACTGATGAAATGCAAAATTAAACTGAATGTTGAACTAAGATAATAAAGACAAAAATGCATTGTGTTTATAAAATGCAATCATATTTTGAAACATCTCATTCATAATTTATCAGAGGTAGGGTAGATAATAATCCATTTGATGAATGGGGAGACTGAACCTCAGCCAATTTCACTCAGTCTCTAATTTGACTTGTTTATTGAACATTTACTATGGGCCAACTACTAGAGAATAAAAATGAAGCCTCAGCTCTCACCGAGGTTACAGTGCCGGTGAGGCAAACATCAATAAAATCATCACACAAATATCCATTTAATCACAAACTGAGAAGAGGGTATAAAGGAAAGTATCTCTATAATATCTTTTTCTTTAAATGGAAAACTAATTCAGTTTGCGGAGATAGAGAAGCCTCCCTGAGAAAGCAATGATAGTGTTGATACATAAATGATTAGTCACACCTTTTAAGTTAAAGGAGGAGGGTAGAATGGAAGGACCTAGCCCTTCAGGCAGCTGAAAAAGTATGTGCAAAGGCCTTGAGGTGCAAGTGTGTGTGGCACAACTTCTCGTCTATCAAGATCCACATCAGAGGTGACCTCTTCCATCAGTTTTCCCAAGATGCCAGGCAAATATATTTGATTTCTATTGTTCTCTCAAAGCAATAAGGTCACCATATTATAGCCCTTATCAATTTATTCTAGATAATAATTTTCTGCAGCCACCTGATATGAAAATCCCCTTGATTGTTCTCTTAGTGCACAGCTCAATGTGTAGCAAAGATCAATATAAATATTTCAAAAAAAAAATCAGTGAATATACAAATGAGCCCAAGATGAGAAGCTAACTTCATTTATACCAAAGTAGTGAAATCAAAAGGAACTTAATTTCTAACAAAGCTATAAGAAAGAGCACTTAATAATAAGAATTTTTAAAGCAAATTAATAGCACAGGTGTTTAGAGGGTAAGCACATGATATGATAAATTATTCAAAGAAAATAACCAAAGCAAATGGGACTTTGGCAATGATTATTATGTGCCACCTGAAAGGCAAAAACAAATCTCTCTTGAAATCTTGAGCTGTGTATTTAAATATAATTTTCAAAATCTAAGAACTTGGTTATTGTCTTATTCTTCTTCAGGACTGAGAGCAATTTATAAATGTTATAGTAGGGCTTGAAGAACATGTTGATTTATGTCTCTTGTTAATAATTTACTGGGGAGTGTGATGCATCTTTCTTTCTCTCCTAGACATTGCTGGGGTTATTTTTTTCCTTGATAAAAAGGCAATTTATAACAAGAGTGGTAGAGAAAAATGCCCCAGAAGACTGGAACACAGCTATCTTCCCTTTGTCCACTGAGGCTGTGTTGGATATTGATTTTAGAATGTGTAGAGCAGTATTCTTTTTCTAACTATTGCTGCTTCTTTCAGTTTTGTTTTAGTAAACAAGTCAATACTTCACAATTTAGATACTTCCCCCCACAATAGTTAACTTATGAAGTAGACATAATGGAGTTGGGAGCTCCCGAAAGTATTCAAGGGATCTGATTAGTAGGGACCTCTTGAGTTGCCAGAAATTAAAGCTCTGACAAATTTAAATAAGGTCTAATGATCTCCAGGTCATGCTGGCAAACCCATAACCTATCTGGTTTGACATCAAACCAGTGTTTTGTTTAAGAGAAAAGTGAGTTGGGATTTGGGAGGCAAAAGGATGTATATGTGAACATACATGTATGAATATGTGAATACACATACACACACACACACATATATATATACACACATATATGCTTGTGTATACATGTAGTCTGAGAAAGTCTATTCAGTAACGAGCTAATTTTATATTAAAAAATTAAAGGTCTCCTAATTTGTCATTACAAATCACTTATAAATGAAATCTAACAAACATATTTTTGGCCCACCAGAACCATGATTGAAATAATGTTGAAACCACCAGCCTTGTCAATGGTTGGTAGTCAGCAGTCAACAAACAAATAATGGAACAGATAAACCACCCATAAACATCACTATATCTATTTTTGGCATCATTTTTACATTTCTGTCTGCTGACTGTGACAAGTGAGGGGGAAAGGAAATGTAGACATGATTTATATGTTGAGTGTCTATTAGTTTGACTGCAATAAAAGTGGTAGCAGAGAATAAAAAATAAACAAAGGAAAACAAAAATGTGGTCACTCACAATAAAAGCAATCTACAATGGAGTAACCTGGAATATCCCAGGGTTAAATAATGAAGTTTAGAACAGCCTAGAGCACTCTTCTTTTAAAAAAAAAAAAGGAATTCCTGGTCAAAATAGCTCAGGGAAAAGGCCCACTGCACAGACTGAAATAGTTGGGAAAGACAGGGGGATGTGTAATGAAAGGAAGCAGAATTTTTTCTAAAACATGCCTCTTTGGTATGACAATTATTGGGAGCTGATTACTTTTGGGAGGCTGCAGCCACAGCTGAAGCTCCAAAAGCTATGCAGAAATTACCCTTTCGTAAGAGACAGTTGCATTTATAAGGAAAATCTCCACTGGTACAAGGTGAACCCTCTCTGTACCGGGAAAAGGAAAAGTGACTGAATCTCTGGAAACAGCAATGGAGAAGTCTACAATGTAAGTCTACATAACAGCTGTAGCTTTGTTCACCATGATTTTTTTGGTAACATCCCATAACTGGCCCCCCTACCACATCCTGACATCTTTCTTTTGCCTCAGCTGAAGATGGTATTTAAGGTCATGTCTTGGACCATTTGGGGGAGGTGCTCAATTTTCTTGGGTGTCTGCCATGTATACTGCAGCTATACCTACTAGTAAACTTCTGTTTGTTCTTTTCCTGATAATTTGCCTTTTTCATTATAGGGGTATCTTAGCCAAGAACCTAGAAGGTAAAGGGAAAATGATTTTTCCTCACCTAGGAATTTAATATAGCCAATAATGCCTCTTACTCTGCCCTAGCCCTACTTCTTTCTGGGTGTCAAATTCAGTCTCAGATTTCCAAAATACGGGTGGTGGCTGGGATTGGCTGAGATAGATGGTAGAGTGAGTAAACAGATACACTCCACAAGTTGTGTGATATTGATCAGCTGTCCTTGTATTTATTACCCATATGCAAATAAATTTATTATATAAATGTGATGATATTAAGCATATTGTTCTATTATCTGCTTTCAAGACTGAACTATCATTTCATGCCAGTACATAAATGCCAAGCCTATCTTTTTCTTAATGACTATGAATGTGAATACATAATGGATTCAAATCTGCTACTCACTGGCTATATAACTCGGAGCTAGCATTTAATATCTCACAGCTCAGCTTCTTCATTCAAAACGCAGGGTTAATTAGATTACCTGTATTATGGAGAAAATTAAGTGATATAACAAATATAAAATGATTAATATGCTGCTGAAACTTAGTAAAAACTGAATAAATGTGATCTACTATTATTTTTTTATTATTTTTCACTAGTTCCATGTGAACATGTGTATTAATGTTGCATCCATGCACATAACCCTGCAATTGATATTCTTACATTAATCTCTGTGTATGAATCATTTTTTTCCCATTGTTTAGGATTTATTTCCAGAAATTAAATAGATCAAAAGGTCTATTTGAAACATCGAGACACATTGTTAGATGGTTCTCTGGAAAAACTGTGTCCATTTGTACACCCATTTCCAGGCGCATTTCTCCATATTCTTTTTTTTTTTTTTTTTTTTTTAATATTTTATTTCATTATTTTTAGGAAGAGAGGAAGAGAGAGAGGCAGAGAGGGAGAGTAACATCAATGTATGGTTGCCTTTCACTTGCTTCCAGCTACTGACCTGGCTAAAGGCCTAGTTTGCAACCTGGTTATGTGCTCTGGCTGGGGAATCGAACCTGCGACCTTTGGGTTCACAGGCCGGCGCCTTATCCACTGGGCTACCAGCCAGGGCCATTTCTCCATATTCTTATCAGCATTATCTGTTTAGCTGGTTACAAGTGAGTCCTTTCTAACTCCTACCTTTGGTTTCAAAATAAATATTCTTTATGGCTTGCTACCCTATAATGTTACAATTATTTAAAACAGGAATAAAAAGAAAGTAAAGTAGTGTCTGGGGACCATAAAAAAAGTTTTCCAACTAAACGCCTACTGTTGTTGATTAAGACGGTGACTGGGGAAGAGTTAAATAATGGTTCTGGGGTGAGCGACCTTAGCTGCTAAGTAGAAAATTCAGGAAAAAAGCCAAGTGAGTTTAATTTCCCACAATACATCACTTCAACCATCTGTGAGAAAGATAATGTTCTCTGAAAAGGAGAAACAATTACTGAAAAGGGGGTTTAGAGGAATAATTTGACACATATTTCTTATTCTTCAATTAGCTCTTTGTTAATGGGTTGCTAGGACACATAAAAATAACTAATTAATGTCTGAAACACGAATGTTAAATAAAATAAGGATGCATGACCTAAAATGAAATAATCTTCCCTGATATCACTGTGCCATGGTTTTATTTGTGCCTATGATAAAGTAAAAACACAACTGCCATCTTCTTCCTGATGGCTAGACAGATGCTAAAAGAAGTCCTATCATTAATTGTTTGCGTAATAAACTATTATTGCAACTTAGATGCTAGAATGAGGAGAATAGCTTTCCCAGAAGAATGAGTTGAAGAAAGATGATTTCTACGTATTTACTGTGGGACTTACTGCTCTTTTCCAGTCCATTATCCCACAGATGAATACTCTATCAATTTTTCTGATACATATTTTTCCTCAAAGTTTATCTCTATATCTAATAAAGGCTTAGACTCAATTATTGATACAGCAAATAGGAGTTCCCTTCACCCCCATTGCAAAAGTAGGACACTTTCCAAAAGAGCTGTCTTTGCGGCAGAACGAGTTGGCTACACAAAGAACAATACCCTAAATTATAGAATCAAATATCTCAGTGAGCATGTGCTTCAGTCATACATTAAAATTCATCTCGGCAGCGATGCTACAAACAACATTCTTTGGGGGAAAATCACAAGAACCATCAAATTACGGAAAGCATTTGGTTTGCAAAAGGAAGTTAAAAAATAAAAATACAACTCCTGTGTAAAATTTCCTAGAAACACAATTTGTGTCCTCGCATGCTTAAAGACTAGGGTTGTCCCAGGCAACACGGGCTTTTGTTCAGCGTATTTGGCTTTGGGTGGATTCAGGCACCGTTTGCAATCAGTGCTGAAATGCAGGCACCGGTGAAAACTGTGAGAAGCTGAGAAATGTTAACATGCATAATTCATGGTTCCCTCATCACTAGATGTATTTGTGCGAGGAGTCGGGGTTATGCTGCTACCCAAGTTCATTGAAAGTATGAATTTGGATATATTCAACATTCTATTTTGAAGTATGTTTTATTGACTATGCTGTTACAATTGTCCCAATTTTTCCCACTTTGCTCTGCTCTGCCCAGTAACCCCATTTCTCTAGCAGCACCCCCCCTCCCTTCCACTTACTTCCTATCCATGGGTCGTGCATATACATTCTTAGGATTGTCCCTTTCTTATACTACTTTTAACACCCCATCTATTTTGTTCCTACCAATTATGCTTCTTAATCCCTGCACTTTTCTACTGTTCTCCTCCTTCCTGCTCCCAGCTGATCACCTTCCAAATTACCTCCATACCTATGATTCTGTTGCTGTTCTGGTTGTTTGCTTGGTTTGCTTTTATTTTTTAGCTTCAGTTGTTGATAGCTGTAAATTTGTTATCCTTTTAATGTTCATAGTTTTAATCTTCCTTTTGTTAAGTTTTAACAAAACTTACATTATTACATTTCATGCAATAATGACTTGGTGAGGATGAATTCCTTTAGCTTTATCTTGTCTGGGAAGCACTTTATCTGCCCTTCCATTCTAAACGGATAACTTTGCTGGACAGAGTAATCTAGGTTGTAGGTCCTTGCTTTCATCACTTTAAATACGATGTGCCAGTCCTTTCTTGCCTGCAAAGTTTCTTTTGAGAAATCAGCTGATAGTCTTATGGAATTCCTTTGTAGGGAGTGTTCTGCTTTTCTCTGGATGCTTTTAAGAGTCTCTCTTTATCCTTAACCTTGACATTTTAATTATGATGTTGAGGTACTCTTTGGGTCCAACTTGTTTGGAACTCTCTCCTTCCTGGACTTGAATGTCTTTTTCCTTTGCCAAATCAGGGAAGTTTTCTTTCATTATTTTTCAAGTAAGTTTTCCATTTCTTGATCTTCCTCTTCTCCTTCTAGGACCCCTATGATTTGTATGTTGGTACAGTTAAAGTTGCCCCAAAGGTTCCTAAGTCTCTCCTCATTTTTTTTTTTTTTTTTTTTACATTCTTATTTCTTCTTTCTGTTCTGATTGAATGTTTATTTCTTCCATTTGTTTCAAATTGTTGATTTGAATCCCAGCTTCCTTCCCTTCACTGTTGGTCCCCTATAAATGTTTTCTTTATTTCACTATGTCACATTGTGTAAATTTCATTTCTTCTTTTATCTTTTTGCCACACTCTGTAGGTTTTCTTAGCATTTTCATCACTGTAAGGGGATCCTTGTCCCACAGAGCCCCCTGATCTCCAATTGAACAAACTAACCCAGTCTTGAAGTTCCTGGGGAGAGGAGGGGTAACCACTCTCTTTAGTGGGGAGTGTGCATAATCCCCTTTCCCAAGATAGCATTTATTGGGACTAATACATGCAAAAAAAGAAGGGTGCAAGTGTTTGCCATCAAATATCCAATGTTTAGGGAAGGTAAGCTACAAAACACAGAGAGCAGCATCTGGTCACAGATGGTCAGACTTGCTGGTGCCAGAGTGTTGATAAAACATAGTTCAGGAGTTCTTTCTGGCCTTAACTTAAGCATGTATTAATTAGGATCAAAACATACAGAAAGCAGAGCAGGCTTCAAAATTTACATTTTAATTCTAGGCCTGATTTTTCCCATGGAAACACCTCTTTGAAAGCTTTGGATCATGCCTGCTACCTGCTTCCTATGTCAAGGCTTGCAGGTGCACTTTCCAGGTGCTCCAGTTTTTGAAACCACACAAAGCCCATTCTCTACACATCACCAGTGTTTTGAACTCTGCATCCAATAGGTATCTGATAGGTTGGCTTTGTTCTCTTTAGTTCTTCCTTCTGTCCTTTTTTTTTTTTTTTAATGTTCCTTCATTTGGGCCATATTTCTTTGCCTCATTCATAACATGCCAGCAATCTTTAAGCTATCTATTATTCTTAAATGTAGTCTATCTGAGACAAGGAGTGATTTAAATAATAAACTATCTAGGATAAAGTAGAGACAGGTATCTTAACATGATAATTAAATGTATGTTGGGGTCAAATACACAGGCTAGGATTTTATACTTTCCCTGCAACTTACCTGCTGTATGATTTCAACCAGTTACTAAACATCCCTGAGCCATTATCTTTGAACTGAAGGAAATAACAGAATTTCCTCTGGGTTGATTTGAGGTTAAATGAGTTTCTTTATATTAGGATCAGAACTTAGCACAAGGCCCATAACAAAACCAAGGCTTACTACATCAACTGTAGAATTAGCGTAATTATTTTTATTTCCAAAATATAAAAAATCAAATCTGCTTGAATCTATCTGTGGTAAATAAAAATAAGAATGATATTAGTGTGTTGTTGAAGTACCATTTATTATTACTCATGAATAACAGGATGAAAACTTTTGGAACACCCTCTGTGAAATATAACGTATATATTTATTTATATAATAAAGGCTTTTCTACAATTTGTCACTCCAATAAAAGGTATCATTCTACCATTATTTGGTTGCATGGAGTCAATATTTATGAAAATATTAGCAAAAATAAATAATTATGTTAGTGATAGTCATAGTTTGAACCTGATTTCTATAATAAATATTTTAGGGAAAAAAAGAAACATGTCTGGAGTCAATAGAACATTCTGTTTTGTCATTTAATATAAAATTCATGGTTTCCAAGGTAATCTTAATATTAAGGTAAATCTTAAATATTTAATTGTGCATTACGTTAGTGACGTGATTATGGATTTGATTATAGATCTGATTATAGATTGAATGATGTCAATACTCATTTGTGCTAGCATGGCTGTAAGTGCCAAAAACTTATTTTTGGTCTCTTCTACAGCTAAAGACACTTAAGAGTTTCTTCTAATTATTTCCTGGACAGATCTAAACAGAATTTCACCCTGTGGCTTGAAGTTGTATATTAATGTTAGATTACAAGGCCTGAAATGATCTATCCTTGGTCTGGACAGAATACCTGCAAAATTCTCTAGCCAGGTGTTTGACAGTTTCCCCTAACATCCCTTTCTCCTTTTGCAAACATACCTACAACCTCATTCCCTATTACACAACCTTTTATGTATCCTTAATGGACTATTGGAAATAATCTGATCATGTGTTGCATTCCCATAACTATATGTTTTTACACAAACAGCCAAATCTGAAAATGTCCCTAGGTAAAATTTTATTAGTATTTTTTTTATCTTCTTCAAGTCCCAGTTAAATGTTCATCATCTCCATAAAACATCCACTCACTTTGCTCCTTGCCAATCTTCCACTTGTAGAAAGAACTAATGCCTTGTTTCTTTGTGTGTGCTTACTTTTTATTGCCAGCAGAGCATGAGAGTTGGTTGTTGGCATTTGATTCTTACATTGTTTATGATCTCTCTGACAAAGAGCCTATACTCTGTTTATCTATTTTGCTTCAGGGCTAACACAGAGTTTGGTAAACAGTATAAGTGTACATACTACCAATGTACTGAATTGAAACACATTTCACTAGGCTTAGTTTCCAGGTATATACTTACAAAGCTAGCAGAATAGTTAGCAAACATATTAGTGAATAACCCTTATTCTGTGAGCAGTAAAGCAGAGAGAGATAAAGAGAAATTCCACACCTTGACCTCCTCTGCAGGTATGCACATGGAGATATCTGTCCTATGTGAGAAGTAACAGCACTCTGATCACCACAGGAAATGTCTGATTTATGATTAATAGAGTTGCAATGGCATCCCTTCTAGATTTTACAATCTTTCTCATTTTAAATAAGACCTGTCAACATCAACAATCCAAAAACACTTATGGTTATATATTCATGAATGATGGTCCTTTATTGGCAAAAGTGTGGAGAGCTGAGTTGACTTCATTGATTAGATGTAGCTACACTTAAAACAGTTGTCAGAAAGGAGAGTAAGGAGGGGATAAATGGTGATAAATGGGGACTTGACTTACTTGGGGTTGTGAACACATAATACAGTATATAGATGATGTGTTGTAGAATTGTGCACCTGAAACCTGTATAATTTATTAGTAAGTTCCACCCAATAAGCTTGGTAAAAAGAAAAAAGATGGAAAAAATAGCCATCAGATTTTTATAACTTACCCTAAAATTTGGAATAATTATCCATACTACATACACTGTGCATGAAAAAAAAAAAAAGAAATTTAATGCATAGCATGTCAAAAGAAGTATCATTAAAAGTAGAAGATTTTAGAAACAAATATCCTATTTTAAAGCAAAAGGATGTAGGAATGAGACTCCAAGTGTACATGGCTGGTTTTCACTAAAAACACACATTTAACAAGGTAAAATACATGGAAGAGTCTAGAGTGCCAGGTGGACACAATGAGCTGTGATGACATTTGTGTACATATGTATGTAGCTGTATCTATAAGCATGCACATAAATGTGTGTGTATGTATGTACTTAATAGGTTGCATAGTGAGGGAGGTACATTTTGGATGGCATGATACATACTTAGATTTCACACACCTACAGTGACAACCTCAGTACACTAGACTTCAGAACCTGTCAGACCTGGTATTATTCATTGAATTTTGATGAAAAAACTATTTCAGCACTTAGTGCTTGCTTGCTGCTTATTGCACTTGTTAGAACTTGTATGAGTCACAACACCATCCCACAAGAGAAAAGGACTTCATCAATTATGGCTTGCATAACACCCATCAGAACAAATTAATAATGAGTACCAAGGTACAACTGACTGTATATTCTTTTGATCCAAGGGAAGTTGCTAGTAAAGATATTAACTTTGCAAAAACTTCACAATTGGTGTATTAAGAATATGCTTTAAAAAAAACCATAAACAAGGATGGTATTATTCCTCAAGAAAAAGCAGCTTGGTATAATCACCACATGATAGCAAATATGCAAATATCAACATTTGCTACAGAATGTTTCAGAAAAGCCAGCTGAACTTGCTGAGTAAGAAGACTTTTTTTTTTTTGCATGCAATAAGTGCTTATTTTAAAATATAATTTTTTTGAAAATGTATGGTTTGAACAGCTACATTGCTAAGAAAGAAAACTGGGAAGCTAGCTATAAAGCAAATAAATCAACCATTAGAGTCTTATCTAGACCTCACCATAAAGACTGTTATTGCATTGGAAGGACATGGATCACTGAAGAAAAAGGAACCACGGAATGAAAAACTTACTCTCCCTGTATTTCCTACACAAAAGCTCTCAGAAGCAGGCAAATTAAGTGACAGTGGAAGTGTTTGGAATGAATGAGTTCACCCTGGAATCTTCCCTGGTCCTGTCATGATGGGTGTTCGGCCCCCATGTCTACCTGCTCATTTGTCACATACCTTATTAATAACCTTGTCCTATCCTCTGACTATATGTGATACTCAAGTGACTAGACTCAAGAAATAACTAATGTTTTCCCAATGGTCAGCTCTGAAAAAATACCCTACTGGTCATTTTTAATGATTAGAATACACCAAAATCACAGCTACTCTTATTTCTGTTTATGCCCAGCTGATATTTTGATAATGCAAAAGAAAACCAGACATGCAGATGTATCTTTATAAACACTTCAACCTTAGCCTGTCCAAGACTATGACCTTCCTTGCATAAATCTTTCACTTCCCTTGATCCTGGGAGGAATCCAATGATAGGCATGAGGCATGATCCCCAGGAGGAAGAGGCTCTTACATAATTCTGAGAACATTTTCATAGCTTGTAGAGTCACACAAGAGAGGTTCTTCCCCAAATACCCAATTAGCCAAGAGGAGACAAAGAATAAAGGAAGAATCACTTCCTTTCAAAAATGCATGATACTGGGTCGATATGTATCTCACTGTTAGCTAGGCACCATTTTTCAAAATAAGAAGCAGAGAAAATTCTGCTTACTGAAAAGAAACACACTTTTACAGTCTGAGTAACGCCCGTAGCCCTCACTTATTGAAACCATCAGGCACCTAACCTTTTTTGTCCTGCTCTCACTCAAGGAACGAAGTATGCATTTGAACTTGACATTGGCAATTATTATTCATGATTTCAACGGAAGACTTCCTCTTATGTGATTTTAAACTGATATTGGATATACAAATGTCTACAGGGACAAAAAAGTGAAAAACAACTTTCAGAAAATTTGGTTTCAAAACTGATGACCTGATCCTTTGTCATTTCTATCATTAAAGTCTCTGAAAAGAATACAACTTCAATCATTGTGGCTCACAACTCTCAACAATACCTAAAACCTTCAGAAGGGTCTGGGACGGTACCAAGTTGATGAGAATGCATCATAAGGTAGAAAGTACTGAGCTGGCCACTAGGAGGCCCTTCCTATAAGATGCTTTAAAATTTTGGATTGACTTATCAACATTTTTAACAGTGAAAGTTCACTAGAATATTCTACTTTTCACCCTTCCTTCTAAATGAGAAAACCTGATAGCACTAGGTATGCTGTCCCATGTAGCAAAGTCTCATTAGAACCAGGTGATTGGTGTCTCTTTTAAATGATTTATCTGTTCCCTAGACTCAAATTCCTTTTGATGTATGCCTGAATCCTGTAGGCTTTTGAAATTTATGACCAAGGTAGCTCATATATTAGGAATTTTCTACTGTTAATGGTGAATAGCATCAAGATGTTTAGAACCTGAAATTCTTGGCCTTTGGGAGATTCACCAAAGTGAAAGATTTTCCAAATACTTCTTATATTGGGCAAGTTAGTCATTAATGCTAAAAAGGTGCATTTTGTATGTGAGGACCTCTGTTGATTATTTACTAGTCATAAGTTCTATCTCTTTGAACACAAGCTACCTTAGTTGATCCATAGTTACCACAGAAGATGAAGAATTCTCATTAAGCTATCATCCAAAAAGAAAAATAAAGTTGAAGTTGAAATAATCAAAGTTCTACATAACTACAAAGATAACCCCTGAATAAACTCATACTTGAAAATGAGTACAGGATGGGGTTCCAAATGAATACAGATATGACAAAGGCAATTTAATAAAAAGATAGTTCCATATCCTAAGTACTGAAACCTAGTTGCAGAAAGAAAAATAATTCTTTCAAATATTTATGTGACTTTGTAAAAATCTTGAATCCAATTCTCCTAACTAGTTCATTTTTTATGAAATCAAATTCCACTAAGATATTAAAATCAGAAGTAAAATTGTACTGGTGCTATTTATGTGAATGTACAAAGTGCACTCATTTATTCATTTGGTATCTTACAAGAGATGAAGCTACAAGTGTGGGTTCTAATGGTATAATACAAATTCATTCGAAACAGGTTTGGGAAAAATCATATGAATATATGAATGAGACTACTTAGAGGATTTGCTGGCATAGAACAAAGGAGGACAATTTATGCTTCTAGGGCAACAGAATAAGGTTTCTGAAACTAAATGGTCAGGGGGAATTGTCAGTATTTTTATTTATCACTTATTTATTTCCTTTACTTACAGTGGGTGAATGGTCTACAACTCCCAATGAATTGCATATATACTTTAAAGAACCCATCCTTTCCATTGGTAGTTTCTGACATTTTTGGATTCTGTTGCCATGGGACATAAAAGAAGAATAAGGATGTTTAATAGGACATAAATTTAAGCATCTATATCTCTACAACTGCATCGAGACATAATTTACATAGCATAGAATTGTGCATTTTAAGTGTACAGTGCAAAGGCTTTGTAAACTTTCTGAGTCTTGCAACTATCACCAGGATCTCATGTTAGAAAATTTTTATCAATCCAATAACATCCTTGAGTGTGTTTATAGCTAATCCCTACCCCCAGGCCCAGCCTTCAAAGTCATGAATCTACTTTCTGGGTTACAAATTTGCCTTTCTTGGAAATTATATATACACGAACTCATAACATGTGAGCTTTGGTGTCTGTCTTTCTTACATTTAGCATAATGTTTTTAAGGTTCATTCGTTCTGTATCATGTATCAGCATTTTTGTTCTTTTTTATTGTATAGGCAGACAAGATTTTGTTTTCTTGTTCACCAGTCTAAGTATGTATCTTTTTTTTTCATTTCAACAAAAGAGTTAAAAAACTCTTTTGTTGGCTGCCTTTGAAATTTTCACATCTTAACAACTATCTATTTTTTAAAGATTTTATTTATTATTTTCAGAGAGAGGGGAAGGGAGAGAGGCAAAGAAGGAGAGAGACATCAACGTATGGTTGCCTTTCACCTGCCTCTAGTTACAGACCTGGCTGGAGACCTGGCTTGCAACCTGGTTATGTTCCCTGGCTGGGAATCAAACCAGCGACCTTTGTGTTTGCAGGCAAGCACCTTACCCACTGTGCCACCAGCCAGGGCTTTAACGACTATCTTAATGTCTCCCAGCTCTTAAAGAGAAATGTGAAACCTAGGTCTGGATTCCATTTTACCACCAAGTTGGTCAAGCCCTGATGATTTTGCATTGTATGGACTAATTATTTAAATAAACTAGTTACTAATAAAACAAATATAGTTTGGTTGTGATACAGAAATTGTATTGGAGCAACAACAATTTCCAGGAACACAAATAATAATTTTTCTAGACACATACGCAGAACCAACAACCACAGCCATAGGAAAGATTTGAGGAAGGAAAGGCACATGGAAACATCTATTAATAAAAAGAGCATGCTTAAAGATATTCCATTTTTCAGGCAGAGGTCATAAGGAGCTGCTTTGTTCCATGAAGCTTTAATGCTTCATGAACATACAGAAAAGCTAATCCCAGGCTAGTTAAAAAAATGCCAAGTTCATGTGATGTCAAAGAAAAAAAATGTTATATTGCTTATGGGTTTGCAGACAAAAAGAAAGCATTACATAATACATTGCTGTATATGCTAATAGGCTTCAGAAGAAGTTTCATCTGTTAATAATCAAGATGCTGATATTGGCTGATGTATACCCAGAATGAATGAACAGAAAAGAGAGAAGCAAAAGATGTGAGAGATTTAGCAGAGTATTGTGAAATTTATAAATCCTGGAAAGCTATAGAATATAACAGAAAACAACTGAGACTCATTCTCTGCACTATATAGAAAAGAGAAGCTGCCCAACTAGTATTGAAATATATTTTCCTTGTAAGCCCAGTAGACTGTACTTAATTTGCAACTGATTTTTGTAATCATATATTTCATGATTTTAAAACTTAAAAATATAACATTTGTATGCATTTTTCTATTTCTGCATACTTATTTTAAGCAAAGAGAACTGGTAGAATGAAGTAAATAAAATCTCAGTTCTTCCTTGACATGTTTTTTTTAAATGAAATATCATCTCAATGATTTTATTTTCTCTGGACCAAGTCTAAATTCTTAACATCTGTGACTAGTAAAACCTTTGCTTTGTTAAGCAAAGTCCTTGGAATAGAAGATATCTCTATACCATAGGTCAAGAGCTGTACTTTGTCACTACACTCTCTGCTGAGTTGCTGGAGAAAGAGAAAGAATGTCTTCTGCAAGTATAATAACAGCCTCATTGCACTGGTGTTTGGAAATACTTCATTTAACTTATCTGTTTTGGGATCTGGAGTTTTCACACTTCACTTCCAAAGATATATAAAGCACTATCTCCTATTTTATGGGAGATAATTATCTAGAAAATAGTTTCTTAATACTCGGTCTATTTTGATTCCAGAATTCTTTTCACTCAGCAAATTATTATTAAGTGGTTGTTGGATTCTGTTGAAGCACTCAAGGGTTTCTTGGTACAAAAATGTCTTAAGATATCTCTCAAAAGACTTCAGAAGGATCTGGGGGAATGAGGACCTGGCAGTGAAAGGGTTCACCTTACTTACAGATGCTACTCCTTCATTCATGCATTTGGGAATTAGTTCACACATTCATCCCACAAACATATATTGAACATGCGCTACGAGCCAGGTGCTATTATACACCCAATCAGGATGAAATACAGAATAAAGAAGAAAAAGAAATCCTCGCCTCATTGAGATTATACTTCCTATAGTCAACACATTGCAGGGAGGCCAAATATGGAGACTGGTCAAGAATGACTAATGGCAGGAGAAAGAAAGAAATTAGTGAACAGGAACATAAAGTGTTGGGTCAGGTGAAGGGTAAGAGAGGGAAAAGGGCTTGCTAGGAGGGTAAAGAAGCTAGTTCTCAGCATATGTGTTTGAAAGCATGAAAGCAAAGGCCCTGATGCAGAATTGTACTTAATAAGTTCAAACTACCTTCGTAATCCAACCACAGTTCACTCCCACTTTGCTACCCACCTCAACCAGCTACCAACACCCTCCCACAGGATGGTCCCCTCCTTCCCTACCTGGTCTCCTTACTTATTCATGCTGAGCTCCTTCTCGCTACAGCCAACAAGGGAGCTGGGGAGGCCAGGTCAGGACCTGGAACCCAGGAGAAGCTGCTTGATGAGAGAAAAAGGAGCAGGTGGGGAAGGAAGAAGGACTCCAGCTTCAGATAAAGTTCAGATAACCACCTGGGATACCAATTCCATATCCAGGTACTGATGCAAGCTGGCAACTGAATCTATGCCTCAAGTTCAGGTTGGACATTTGGTTGGAAAATGATGCTGGGAATGATCAGCTGTTTACTTTGGGGTTAAGCACAGAATAAGCTTTGCATGATTGTTATTTTTATTATTAAAGCGTGTTTTAGATGAAACATAGTCGTATAATATTTATCATACTCTCGTTGGCCAGAAAAGCTTCTGTTTGTACTCAGTGTCACACAAACTCTCTTGGAAATGTTTCCATAACGAGTCTTAGCGCCTAACATACCATCGCTTTATATTTGTCCGCAGAACCACTTCTCACTTGATTTGCTGAACTTGGAAACACACAGTGATTTCTGCACTTGTTTTGATCTTAATAACAAATCAATAGTAAGTCTTATTAATGCTGTCAAAAAAAAAAAAAAAACAACAAAATCAAAAATCAGACTTTTCTTTATGTATTTCCATTTCTTCTTCTCTTCTAAATGGAATCACGTAAAATTGCAGATTTTCACCCCTTTGCATTGGCCTCTCTCCTTTTCCAATGGCCACAAAGTGCCAAGAAACACCTTTATATTATTAGTAGCCAGGGTGTCCTTAACATAAGTAGAAAAATAATGTCTTGCCCTTCCTTATTTTCCTTTTAGTGTGCTGCTTCCCCCTGCCTCTTTGTAAATGTATATGTTTAATTTTGTTAAACACCAATCTTCCTAAAGATTTTCTTGATCATATTTATTCATTATAACCCTACTCCTCTAAATTATTTTCTCATCTGAAATAGCATTTAATCTACCATGTGTCACCTATTAATGATTTCCCCCCATAAATTGATTTCTTGCTTTTTAAGCCCTATTGTAACTCTCTTAAAAGTAGTGACAGTTTTATTTATTTTAGGTGGGTCTCACCACGAGCTCTAGCAGAGTGCTAAGCACTGATTGTGTGGTTAATATCTTTGTATTATCTATAGATTGAGGAATATAAACATTTCTAATGATCAATATGCAATTAAGCATTTTCATCTTTATTATGCAAAGTACAATGCTATTAAAAAGTGATGGAACTTCTTTAATACATGCCTGACTTCTCAGAATTACATGCAATTTATTTCCTTAAAATATGGAGCATGGTGTCTAAGTCAGACAAAATTTGCCAAATCTCTCCATATGTGAAAGTAATTTTCAGAGAGCTGACTTTGGTCATCATCATCATAGTTCTTTTATTTTTAATTTAATTTTATCGTTGTTGTATTACATTCACCCCATTTCCCTCCTACTCTCCCTCATAGTTCTTATTAGATCCAATTTCCCATAAGCTTTAACTATATTTTATTCCAGTGGCCATATTGGCAAATTTTTTGGTTAATCTGCTTTTTAGTGGAAATTTGGACAACCATGAAGTTCATAATAAACACTCAGAGATATAAATTCAGGCCTAAGAAATAAGTTAGGACTTAGCACTAGTTTCTAAAGTCCATTTGTGTCTTATTCCAAATCTCTAACACTATTTTTAATCTTGAGCCAGAAGGTGAGATAAAAGGAAGTTCCTGACTTGCTCTCCAATATTTCCGGAGTTGGCAGAAGCACCCTCCAGAGGGGAGCCAACAAGATCCACCAATTTTATAGAGGGCCACAAGGGCCAAGCAAAGCACAGGCTTAAAGCTCTGAACATACTATTTATCACCACAGAGGGTCTTTTAACTGGGACGTCAACTCTGAGAGCACATCAAGTCAAGTCTCGCTGGAGACTAGGTTACTGGTATTGTAGCTTGAACATTTGCATACTCTTATTTGATTGGCTATAATAGAAAACTCAGCGTCATAGTCCATTTCCAGATAAAATGTGGGGTTCTCCCCACACCTCAGCAACAACTGGGGGCTCTTTGTGGCTCGTCCATCTACTGAACACTTTATTCTTTTTGATTTACAATGGCAAATGGCACCTGGTTGTTGTTTTGAATCTAGTTCCATCGTTTTCATCACTTCCTTTCCAGGGTGACAAAGGATTACTTCCTTCTCCAGAATCTCTGAGATTTTGAGACTTTTTATGGTAAGCAGATTCACGGAAACAGGAAAAATTTTCTAAGTACAGCAGACAGACATGATGTATGGTAGCCCATCCATTTGTTTAGCTGCATCCATATGCTGGCCTGAGCTAACAATGAATTTGTGCAATGCGGAAAAAAATTCAAGTATTGTTAAGTACAAGCAAGGTGCTATTTTAAGCAGCACAGAATATTAATTTAAGTCTCAACTGGGTGGCCATTATTAATTGTGCCCATTTGTAGGTACGTATGCATGTGCGTGTGTGTGTGTGTGTGTGTGTGCAGTTTTTGCTATTATTACTCTTAAGAGGCAGTTGATTTTCTTAGCTCATCTCCTACTTTGGGATATGGACCAGAGACAAACCTCTTCATTACCGGATGTCCCTGTAAGTGCTATGCTGCTTTCTAAGGGGTTATGACATTGGCCTCTATTTCTAGAATTCCTTGGAGGAATGTTGTCTTGAGTGTGCTGTTCACAAGGGTGCTGAAGTGCTCAGAATGCTTTCCTGATTGACTAAGTCAGTGACACACAAAATCTGACCAGATTTCTACAAGTCACTTCGATGACAGAAAGCATTTAGACTGAAATTCTGATCCTGCTCTCATCATGAAAGCCACTATGCCCGCTGTGAGAGTTTTCTGCCCGCTCAACTGTGGGCTTTTGCTATTTTTATAGTCTTTCTTGTAAACTTGGTCTCAATGGGCACAATCTGCCTCAGAGGAAAAAGGTTACAATAAATGCGCCTTGGGATATGCACGTCAGCATGGATTGTGAAGGCCAGTGGGCACTTAAATGATTCTACGGATGTCTCTTTTTATTTAGCGGAGCGCAGAAGTTTCCTTATGATTTCAGAATTTATTCGTCAAATTGGGTGGTATTAATAGAAACAAGTGATGCTTGTTGTCCTCTGTCCCTCTGATGCTGTGATGCGCAGTACCCCTTGTCAAGGCTTCCTCGGCGGGAAACCAGCATCTGTATCAGCGAGTTGTTTTTTGCACTGATGCCCAGATGCCTCTTCTAATCCATTTCCTTTTATTTGCTCAGCTTCTTCAATGTCCTTCTTTCTTTGGCTTGCTTTGCTTCCCCACTTTAGACCTCTCAGTCTTGACCCCAACCTGGTGACTACCCCGTGGTGTCCGGGTTAAGAGAAGGCAGAAGGAGGAATGGCTCCTGGCATAAATGGCTCCCAAAGAGTGAATGGCACTATCCCATTATTCATTCACTCTTACAAGTTTCCTTTATACATGCCTAGCTGCAGGGATATTTCTGAAACTTTATATTCCTATGTAATGTTTGATATGTATACATTTCCCCTGTATCTCCTCCTATTCAGTGGCCATTCCCCTCCTGTCACCAGCCAGGTATCTTACATCAGGGCTGTGACAGAAGGGGGCTCAGGGAGTGCACCGTCTACTTTAGCAGATGAGGAGAAAGCTCAGAAGCAATTCTTGGCTTTTGCCTGTCAAAGGCCCAGGTGCTGGAAGAACGGGAGGAAAAGCGGCATAAGCAGCACATTCAGGACATGATGTGATAGGAAGCAGGGGTTACCTTTCGCAGGGGCAGGAGGAAAAGAAGTGGAGGATCTAGGAGTACATGCAGATGGGTACCTAAGAAGGAGAGCTATCTTCCCTGCCCTGTGGGCCAAGCCTCAAGTTGAAGGAAGATGAAGGAATAGCCCAGAGAAGTTTGTGGGATCTGCTATCAGAGGGAACCTGCCTTTTACTTCCTGGGTAGAGCCCCCGAGGAGCCGGTGAGAGACCAGAAATCATAAAGCAGTGGACAGGGTGGAGATAAAGGGGTCTGAAAGCCGCCACAGATCCTGGTGCTGAAGGCAGTAAAAGAACAGCATTAATATATCCCAGAGGAGCTTAGCTGGAACAATCCTGGAAGATGGAACCGGAAATTGGTTTGGCATGGATGATGCATGTGGGCACTAGATGAATGACAGACGTAGGACATTATTTGCGGTGAGAAGTCCTTGCTCCTCACCCTGCAGGTCCCAGGGCCATCAAGTAAGCACTTGCCATTCCTGTGTATATATATGTCTCCAGGTACTTGTACTGAGTCCATGGGAAAGACATGACAAAGTCCAGGGTCAAGAGGGTTTAAAGTTACATAAGACTTCATATTAGAAATTAAGCTAAGCTCTCAAAAGGATAAATAATAACATTTGCTGCCTCTGTGAGGAATTAGGCTCCAATTCATATCAGCTCCTTATACAAGTCATTAAAAAAATTTTTTTTAAAGAAAATCCCATTTCTGTAGAATGCAGTGTTCTTTCTTTTCAACGGTATTTACACAGGGAAAATTAAATGAAGGAGACAAGGAAGACTCATAAAAATGAATTGTTTGCGATCTGCCATGATTAATGCACTGGGCAAGGTGTTTCACAAATATTTAGTATTTTTATGAGCCTTGTATAGTAAATAGTACAATCCCTGTTTCATAGAACACAGAACCAAGGCAAAGGGAGGTAGGTCAACTCACTTCTCTGCACGGTTTAAAGTGTGCGAGAGGTAGGATTTATTGCTATGCTCCTAAATATTCAGAGCCCTCCAGCCCTTTTATTTTTCCCACATAACAAAGAAAGGTTAATTGAAATAATCAGATAATGGAGGGTAGTAATAAAAAGAAAAGAAAAAGCTTGCTTTTCCTCCTGAATCATGAAGAAAATAACCTAATTTTCCCACTTAACTGTAACTTTAAATGTGGACCTAAAAGATATTGATATATAAATTAAACATACTTCTTCATTATCATATTATGAAATCTATTAAACATATCATTAACTGGTGCCTTTGAAAACTGACCACAAGTTTTCCATTCTAAAAGTATTTAATAAGAAGATTGAATAATGGACAGAGGCATTAAAGAAAACCTAACACGAAAGCTATTATAGAAAAGCAATGGTTCATAATATATATCTTGATTATTCTGAGAGAGTAGTACGAGACAAAAACTAGACTTCGGCTTGCAAACAGACTTGAGAGCACAAAGTGGCATGTGGAAGCTAGAATGTAATTATTGGGGTTTTATTCAGCTACTGCCTGAAAAACACAAAAGTTTTGCAAAGACTTAATATGGTCGTTAGCATGAAGGAGATACAGAGATACACTTTTTTCCCAGAGCTGATAAATTCTAGTTAACAATTAACAAAACCACTAAGAATAATGAACAAGCTGGAAATCTCAGAAATCACCGACACTTTGATAATCTTGTTTACCAGAATTAGCACTAGATCTAATGGAAACAAATTTGCTATTTACCTAATCCAAAGGTGAGGGATAACAACATGCAATTGTGAGTCAAGTAAGAAAAATTGTTACTTTAATCCAAAACATTCCACAAATCAATCAACACAACAAATTATCAGAGCGATAATATATTCAACACATTTGACATTTACATTAATTGGAGGTAATGAAGAAAATATTTTTTGTTGTTTGCTGGGTGAAGTTAAATGGGCTGGAAGTGCCTATGAATAAAACATCCTTATTGCTCTCACTCTACACCTGTTCGAACTTCTATTGACAATTTGATATTTTTATTAGCGCCCGCACCAAAAGACGACAGGCACCAACAACCATTTTTCCCACTTGCAGAATGGAAGTAAACAAGAGGGTTGCGTGCCCGACTCTCTTAAACTGCAGTACCATGACAAGGGCTTAACTGGCCCCTGAACACTGCCACTTAGTAATGACTTCTGGTTTTATAAATTATTTACACTTTGCTAGGTAGGAGGCTGGTGGAAAAATGCCTTTCTTGGCGGCTTGATTGACAGTATAATTATACTGTGTTTTGTTTTAAGCACTGTTATGCAGAATCGTAAGGCCATAAAAAATAAATAGGAATTTTATGAGCTTTTAACTTTGACAAGGTCATGCTGAAGCGAGCCAAAGAGATGTCATGGAAAGTCATGGCCGTTATTAGCCGTGTCCTGTAAGTGCCACTGCACCTCAAAGCTCTGTTTGGGTTCAGACATGTACCCCCTGCTCCCCACCTCAACGGAGGAGGTGAAGGGATGATGAGAACCATGCGGGTGGTGGGCATACTTAGTGCTTTGAAGTTTTCCTTTTTTCCTCCCCTTCCGTGCAGCCTGGTGAACAAGTTGAATTTTATAAAGATAATAAAAGGATACCGGAGAGCAATACGGATAGTTTTATGTTTGATTTTATTTTGGGTCATGCATTGCCACACCTAAGAGAGATTATTCTCTTATTTTCCTATCTGCTTGTTTTTGATATGTGTGTCTGTGTGTGTCTGTGTGTTCTAAATTTAAGCATGCTAGGACAGTGGTGATGGTGGCAGTGAACCTGCATCATATCAGTCACTGTCATGATGTGAGCAACGTTAGGGCAATCAGCTTGGCGTTCTCACGTGGTATCCCCCATGGTGCCTCTGAATAAAATGCCTCATCTTTTAAAAACTGCAGAGGGATCTTTGAAACAAACAGAACAGATGGGGTTTTAAGGTCTTTCCCTACAGGCCCATCTACCATGCCAATCTCTCTTTCTCTAACTTGGCAGAAATGGATGCTTCGCCAACCCAGCTGGGGACTGAACCCTCAGTTCTTGCTGACTGCTGCCCAAAAGTTGTTCTTCACGAACGACAGGGACTGAAGGTCAGCTTGGGGGGCGGTCTCTTCTTTGACAAAACCATACACTTTGGCTTGCTGGGTTTACCAGCAAGGTTGTCTTCCAACTCCTCGTCTTGAAACACTCTAAGGTGCTCATTTCATCAACAGAATGAATACATTAATATTTGTGTTATGATCCTGTTCTAGCTTTGGTATCATGACATTTTTTTTTTTTTTTTTTTTTTCATTTCTCCCAAGTCATTTATTCTTTGTGCTCAGTTTCCATGACTGGGCTAAGAAAGTGAGAAAGGAATGCTGTGTGATGATGGTGGCACTGACAGGGCACCCATGTCACTCCAGACCTTCTTGTCAACCCCTATTCCAAATGCTGCCCATCTTACTGAGAAAGAGTGAGGGCCCAGCAGCAACAATGCCTTTGATCCATCATCTAGGGGTAAACTGTCCTGAATAATGACCCATTCCATCTTTCCCACTCGGGATATATATTGCAAGATGCCTAGAAAATACTACTTTAATTCCATTGTGATAATTCAAGTTCCCCCTAAATGCAGGAAAGAATTCTTGGAGCCTGAGGTCTCTTGAATGTAAGGCATGACTGTGAGTCCGACTCAAGCTTCTGACCATTTTCTGGGTCCATTTGCTTTAAAAAAAAAATTTTTTTTTTTTTTTCTGGAAAGTGAATGTGTGCAGTAACTGCAATGGAAATTTCATGGGTAATCATCTGGTGTTTGTGTGTACGGTGTGTGTGTGTGTAGGGAAAAAGGAGGTTGGGAGAATTTCACTTGTGCAATACTTCAGTTTGAAAACAAACAAAAATTTGTTTGCTGTATTGTGGTGGTACCAGACAGTATAATGGCCTGATTACTTTTATTTGTGAAACTACATTTTCCTCTCCTCACACGCTCGAGTGGATTGATTTAAGTTCTTCATTCTACAGCAGAAAGGAGGAGAGGCAGATTGCCACCTTTTTTTAGGCGGTCCTGTTAGGAGGATTCAAGTCTTACCTGGAATTGCTAACTTATCTTGGAGGATGTTTACAAAGGGATCGCCTGAATGCAGTATCAAAATTCTGACAGAAAGATAAAAGGGTTTTTGCTCTGTGGTGTACCTACCCGTGCCAATGCCAGGAGCTGCAGGTTCAGATTTTAGACTTTCCCTAGATAAACAGGTTCATCTCTGTTGGCTCCCAGTTTCTGAATTATGTATCTTGAGGATACATAATTCAAACCTGCTGACATCGTATTATAAATTGAATTCATTAAGAGATTATTTGTAAAGTTTTAATCTAACCAGTTATTAAAAAGTTAACCATTCAAAATACATCCATATGTATATATTTTTTAAATTAAATATTATTTCTTTTTAGAGAGAGGGGAAGGGAGGGAGAGAGAGGGGAAGGGAGGGAGAAAGAGAGGAAGAGAAATATGGATTGGCTGCTTCTCTAGTACATGAACGGAGGGACCAAATCCGCAACCTGAGTATGTGTCCCAATTGGGAATTGAACCGGCAACCTTTCACTCTGTGGGATGATGCCCAACCAACTGAGCCACACTGGCCATGGCCCACAGTGTATATTTCTGATGTTTAAAGAAAGAAATATAAACATGACTTCTGCATGAATACTACAGAGGAGCATTTTCCCTCATGGATTGTAGTAATGGGATACAAACAGAAATCAGTATTCCACACTTTTCATGAAACTCAATTCCATATCTTCTATTAAATCCTGACACTCAAACATTTATGTGCCTCAGAATCACAGGGTAGTCTTTGACAAATGCTGGTGCCAGCATCCCCACCTCCATAGTTTCTGGTTCTGTTGATCGGGGCAAATCCTGGGACATCTGCATTTTTAACAAGACATCTAGGTAATTGTATGTACAACAATGTTTGAGGATTTCTAAACAAAAATTCAGAATTAATCTTGTTTCTTGTCTTTGTTTTAACAACTGACATATTAAGGTCAAGGAATTATGCAAACATTAAGTTGAACATATGAATCAATGGATTAATACAGAGAATAATAGAAAATACTTGACTAAAAGCCTGTGATTGAAACTGTACTTAATTTTGTGCTTAGTATATAGTCCTACCAAGCAGCATTAAAGTTCAGTGGAATTGTTCAGAGGGTTGGAGATAATATTTGACCTAATTTCTCCTTAAGATAAAGGATGCCCTGGCTAATGTGGCTCAGTGGATTGGTGCCAGCCTGTGAACCCAAAGGTTGCTGATTTGATTCCTAGCCAGGGCACATAATCAAGTTGCAAGCCAGGTCTCCAGTCAGGTCCTTAGCTGGAGGCAGGTGAAAGGCAACCATACGTTGATGTTTCTCTTCCTTTCTTCCCCCCTCCCTGCCCTTCTCTCTGAAAATAATAAATAAAATCTTTTTTAAAGAAAAGAAAAGAAAAAGGAAGGGTCCATGCTGAAGAAATTCCGGGCTCTAGACTTTTACCTAGGGCAGAAACTCCTCTGTGCATGATGGCTAAGAGCTTGGGTTTGGAACTTAGCTATGGCATTCTAAACTGAACCTCTTTTCTGTTTCAGGAGGGTAACACAACAATTTACCCCTAAGTTGCTGCAAGAGACAATGTGATCTTCACATTTTGTACTCCTGACAGGTCAAATAGACAAAAGGAAAAAAAAAGAAAAAAAAGCAATACTCATTTTGAGGTGATTTTATTACCATGAGTCTTGATAATTAATGTATCATTTCTACTGTCCAAAGCAGGAGGGTGGCGGGTGGGCCAGCCAAGGTTGCCCTCTTTCCCTGCAATTTTACCCCTCCATCTTGGTCAGGTTTTCCACAGTGCTTTTGAGTCTGAGCATGATAGATAAGTGTTGATGCCTGCCTCCCCTCAGGTGACAAAAAATCAGAGACCTGGGGTAGCCCGGCAGGTTAGTAAATGAAGGAATCACTCAGTTTCCACTGTGGTGATTGGGACACAATGTGCCCCATGTGCAGGAGGATACGCTCCAGCAAACCCTGTTCTCAGCTGTCATTTTCAAACTATGGGCCCCAATTTGCCAGATCTTCCAGGTTTTCAAAGGAAGCTATAAATCAGTTTTTTTTTTTTTTTTATGTGAACTATAACTGTTTAAATAAATTCAGAAAAACGTAGGCTCTGTAAGTCAAATAGCAAAGGTGTGCCAGACAGCTGATGGTTCCCAGTTTCCGCCATCGGACCTTCGGGATGACACAAGAGCAGAATAAGATCCGCCTTCTCGCTGCTCTTTTGATTCAAAAGCTCAACCTGCTCCTCTAAACTTGCATCAAAACGGTTGTGTCTTTCAATATGTTTCCAATTTATGACCCCTAATCCAAACACTCCCACAAGCAAGGCATTTAACACTAATATTTCAAGAGGGTTGGATGTAAAAGGCTGGGAGAGATACAGATGGCAGGGGTGGCAAGAGTGTACAGCTCCCCTTCGAGAAAAATGACAAAGTTATCTTTCAAGCCAGAACAATTTGAAAATGAAGAAGAATGCTATTAATAACAACATCGGAATTATAGGTATAAAAGGGGACCTAAGAGTGAGAAACACTCAAATTCAGCCATTTTTCCTGTAGGATCTACAGGAAGCTATGGTATCATAAAAAAAGAAAGAAGGAAATCTTGCCCTTTGGGACAGCGTGGATGGACCTGGAGAGCATTATGCTAAGTGAAATAAGCCAGAGAAAGACAAGTGGCATGTGATTTCACTCACAGGTGGAATCAGATGAACAATCTGAGCTAACAAACAAAACAGAAACAGATTCATAGATACGGACAAAAAAGACTGACAGTTGTGGGAGGGGAGAATGAAAAAGGCAGAAGGATTAAACAAACAAACAAAAAGTCCCTCACAGACACAGAGAACAGTATGGTGATTACCAGGGGAAAAGGGGAGCAGAGAGAGGTACCAGGGGATGTGGGGACCCTAACTGGTGATGGAAGGAGAAGACTTGGGGTGATGAACACACAGTACCATATACAGATGATGTGTTATAGAAGTGTACACTTGAAGCCTATAGAAATGTACACCAAATCCTATATAATTATATTAACAAATATCACCCTAGTAAATTCAACATAAAAAGAAAGAACTTGTGATTTATGAAAAGAAGTCAGAAGATGGCATTTTTCAGGCATCCTTCCTAACTGTTAAACATTAATAGATAATTTAATTTTTAATTCCTATTTAAAATAAAAATGCAAAGCCCTGGCTGGTGGCTCAGTGGAAAGGTGCTGACCTGTGAACCCAAAGGTCCCAACCTCGGCACATAACCAGGTTGCAAGCCAGGTCTCCAGCCAGGTCCGTGGCTGGAGGTAGGTGAAAGGCAACCATCCATTAATGTTTCTCTCTCTGCCTCCCTCCCTTCCCCTCTCTCTAACCCTAAAAAAGAAATCTTTTAAAATAAAAATGCAAAACCACCACCCACCCAAAGTTGTTAGCCCTCTGTCTTCCAGTTTGGAACCTTACTATGCAGCTCTATATTTACTGTATATCTTGTTCTGTCTCCTAGTATGTGTTTCTGACTGATTCTTCTCTTTGTCTCTGGTTTGTTTTTGGTGTCCTGATTTGACTGCAGTGCAAATGAACAGGACTGCCCCAGTTCTTAAATCTGAGCTTCCAAGACTGAAATGCTTCTCCCCTCTTCCATGTCCATTTTGGCCATGCACTTCTGGGCCCCTTGTCCATTCCAAACAAGGCAGCCTCACTCAGCCTCACCTTTGAATCTCTGTCCTAACATTACATTGTCGATGACAGGTGCTTAGAAAAGAAACCCTTTACATCTGATATTTCTATTCTTTGGCAGGAAGTTATTTCCATCATACCAACTATAAGACTATTGGCAAACATAAAATAATTACAATCCTATATCAGTAAACACACAACTGGTGAACAATTTCATAAATAAATATGGCCCTCAGAAATCTACTACAAATATCAAAACTGAGTGCAAAATGCACCAGCAATGGTAAATACCGGATTAGTGAAATTTTCATAATTGCACTATTTTGTTAGGAAATTAAGGAATTTTCAACGTGAAGCTCTCTAAATGTTATATTGAATACATGCATACTTTAAACCAACCCTCCGCGAATGAATAAATGCATCAGTGAAAGCAATACATCCTCCAGAGTTAAATTTGTACTTATACTTGTATGATGTACAGTGATTTCACTTGCATGTACATATTTAATAGGTGTGTAATCTTCTCGTTTGAATGAGAGTCATCTTATATGCAGGCGCCAAGCATTGGCAAAGAAAATAAACATTAAATTGAGTTTAAACGTTCTTCAAAATTGATTAGAGCAAATTACCCAAACTAAGGCTATATTTAGAAGTAAACCTAGGAAATCTTGTTTTGGCAGATGATGCAGGTCTTCTAACTAAAGATGTACAAATTCATCCCAGGGGCTTAGACAAGTACCTTTGAGCTGAGGGGCAGAGCTAGGAAGATTCTTACTGTTGCAGTCAAAGCCATATACCAATCAATTGTGCATTTTGATCCAAGACCTCAATTTCAAATAAGTTTTATTTTCCACAAGTCCAAAGCAAGTCAATATATTTTATAACTATCTACTTGATTATAGTTGGACATAATGAAATTATTCCCCTAATCAGTACAGGTATAAGGATCTGAACTTCAAGTAGTTTGATTTCTCCTCTGTACCTCCCATAACCCTCACCATACTGCTGTTCTACATATATTCATAGAAAAGATCACTATTTCTGTGTGTTCAAGTGTTTGGTCTACTAAATCTGGCTAGGTTTTCAAGTGTTCTTCAGTAGGCAGTTAGCACCTTTTGTGTTTTAAATATACCAGAATTAATACTATTCTTACCTGTTATGCCAATATTCCCATTCTTTTCTAACATATATGTCAATAGCCTGTTAACAGACAGTATTCTAGGTGCAGTGAATACAAAAATGAATACACATGCTAGTAACCATCAAGGAACCATTGCCTGCAGGACAACATACAGGAGTTCTGACCAATTAGAGCAGAGATATGGCAAATACATAATAAAGATTGAGGATCCTATTTCAGTCTTAGGAAAAATTGCATCTTCAAAAATATCTGCTTTAGCCCTGGCTGGTGTGGCTCAGTGGAATGAGCACTGGCCTGCGAACCCAAGTGTTGCTGGTTTGATTCCGAGCCAGGGCACATACCCAGGTTGTAAGCCAGGTCTCCAGCCAGGTCCCCGGTTGGAGGCAAGTGAAAGGTAACCATACGATGATGTTTAAAGTATATATATATCTGCTTGACACACCATTGAAATATTAGCACTGGAGTAGAGAATGGAGGCAAAGACAGGTAGGGAAAAGACAGGTAAGATGTTAGGCCGAGTCTTCATCAGGAGAAGAAGAAACAACCTATCTACCAGTTGGAAAGTCAGAGGGGAGGATGTAGCGTTGTTGACTGATGTCAACTGGTAAGTAAAGCCTATGGCTCCTTTCATCTTTCCAGAAACTGGCTGAGCCCTGGAGTCTGCACAGATCAGAACCAATTGGTATCACTCCTATCTCTACAGGGCCAGAGAGATGCAGAACTGTAGGCAGGACCCTGCATGATTATTATAAGTTTGTTGTTTTGTTTTGTTTTTAAAGAAAGCAAGGGAACCAGTATTTACTGAGCTTCTATTCTGTGCCAGGTACTGTAGCAACTGGTAAGGAAATGGAGACAGGGGTGTTATTTTTCCCACTTTACATCCTTGGGTAACTAATGGTCTCAGGGGTCAGTTGTCTCAAATCACTGAACTAATAAGTATATCATCGGGGTCTATTCTGTTTGATCCCAAAGCCCAAACAAATTCTTTCATATTGAGGTTGTTCATTGGAGGAGTACACGAGGTCCACCTGAAATGTGTATTTAAGTATGTGTACACACACGCGCGCACACACACATGCACGCACACATTTGACACCTGACAGTCTAAGTGCCTCCTAAATCAAAGAAGTGGCTCTGAATCAAAACTGAAGAAATGTTCTCTCAGCAAAAGATAAAAGCAGGAGTGCATTGTGCAGGAAACTCCCTCTAGCCATCTTCGCACCCTTGCAGCCCTGCTCCCCTGCGACACCCAGTGTTTTAAATGAAACAGCCTCAGTCAGACTTCGCTTTCACTGTTGACTTAAGTCCACCTAACTGCCAACTTCTTCGTCTGCTGCTTGCTGACAGCTGGGAAGGCAATAGCACAACATGCTTGGGTCCACCCAGACCCGGTCAGGGGACTGAGGGGTCATTAGAATGGCAGCCTTCAGGTTCTATAGCAACTCAATGCCTTGCCTCACTAATGAATCAGTCTTTAGTCATTAGGCCAGGAGCATGAAGTCCCCCACTCTGTCACTACCAAAGAACCCGTCTCCAGAACAGGGTTTAGACGTGAATGGAAGTCTGGTTAAGATGGTAGGGAAAATGATGCCCCTGGAGGAGTGGTTTGCTGGGAGTCTTCTCTGCTGGTTTGATAATATTTCTCCTTCAGGAAGAGCCTTTGCCTTCAGGCAAACAAACTTGCTTTTGAAGTTGGAAGAGTTGATTTATGCCCTAGTAAACCTTAACAAAAACCTGAAACTTGGTCACATATTCAGGTTATAATGTTTGCCTGACATGTCTCAGCAGCACCCAGGCCTTTTCCATTCCCCCAGGAAAGACTATGATTTGTTGTTTTAATCCTTTACTACTTGAAACTTGGTAGACAATTAACATTTTCTGATTAATTTCTAAGGACTCTGAGGATCCTACGAAGAGTCTGTGTTTTTCTTGTATTCCTAACATATTTTATTTCAGTCAGTTGTGCTTTCTTGTCCTTGGGTTGTGTGCAGCATGATTTATTAAACACCTTAATGCAGCCTTTTGATAAACTATAAACTGTCTCACATAAAAGATGAGCTTTATGTTTTAAAGACGCCAAACTTGCTTGTACTTGATAGTGAAGGAATCCTAACTCATCAAGAGCCATAATGCTGGGAGCCCAAGATGAGGTGGTTTATTTTATTCTCATTACAGATTCTCTGTGTAACTGCCTTGCAGGGTGAAGCTTGCTCTTCCACATCAGAAATGACTCATAGTTGCCCTCAGATTGTCTCACCCCCAGAAACATCGAAGGAACAAGAGTATGTATACATTTTTGAAGAAGACTTCAGAAAATATGTGGTTAGGAACGATATCAGCTGGGTGGTATTTTTAATTTTCAATCATCAACTCACCTAGATTGAAATAAGACAAAGCCAACCATTCCTCAAACATTTGTGTAGAATCTACAAAGGGCAAGACACTGTACTTAGTGATGAAAAGATGTGGAGTTGAGGGAGACATGTTCTAATTTCAAGGGGGGCTCATAAGAATGAGGTCCTTCCCACAGAAACACCAAACACACACACAAAGAAAAGAGGAAGCAGACTGATTCACACACCATAACTAAAATAGTAACCAAATGCCAAATGGGAGATAATACAAAAACAAACAAAATGCACACCAAGTGCAGGCATTTCATCTGCATTTCAGCTTTCACCCAGGTAAATGTCTCCAAAACCTTAGTTAACATGCAAACCCTTGAGTAGATTAATCAAGGCAAAGAAAAGTCTGGAGAAAAAAGACAAGGAGAAAAAAGCAGATATGGATGCATGCGTGACACATGTGTCAATGTTAAAAATAAAAGTATGGTTTATTTTGCTGTAAAATATTTTATAAGACATACTCCCTCCCACCCCCAGAGGCAGAACTCCATGCTTGTGCTAATCACATTAGATCTCAAATCATATGTTGGGATCATGCTCATTTCCTACACAACTGTTCTGAGAATAGGGGCAGTGAAGGGAAAAAGAGTTTGTCATAAAAGATCCATGTTTTGAAGTCCAGTAGATTTGGAACTGCATTCCAGCCCTATTATATTTTCTAGGTCTCTGACCTTGGACAGTCATTTGACTTTTCCGAACTAATGTGCTGTCATCGGTCAGATAAGAAAAAGCATCCCACAAGATGTATGAGTTAATAGCAGTTAAACTTAGGACAGTGCCTGACAGAGAGTAGGAGCTCAAAACTGATAGAAGGACAGGAGTAACATCAGTGGTCATCGTAGGGTCATGGGAACAGTGGATTGTTAAACTGACTTGGGATAATGACTGTTGATGTAAGAATTGAATTCATTTTCTCCAGAACTTTTCCTGGATGAAATAAATTCACAGTGGTGCTTTCCATTTGGAGAAAGCAGCCCGTTTCAAAACATCCCATGGAAAACCATGATTGTTGATGTTGTCAGTTTGCCAACATCACTTTCTAGTCTTTTCCCTTCCCTGTACCACCCTCCCCCTCAGCAGGTATTGATCTCAGCTGCATTTCTGGACTTACTGAGACTCCCTCCCTTGGCAATCCCATAGACCAAGCTATTCCTCCTGATAGCTTTCTGGTTCTCAAAAATGCCAGGCTTAATACCACCCAAATTTAGACCATTCTCACAAATGCCAGGTTTAATAGCACCCAAATTTAGACTACAACCAAATATTGCTGCAGTCGTGAAGACTCTATTTGATCAGAAAACACAGCTTCTATGGTGGTATAGTTATTTTTACATGTAAAAGGCATTCTCATAATCATTTAAATTTGCAGTTTTTTCTTGGAAAAGAAAGTCACAGTATCTGACCACTGAGTCCCTAAGAAAATAATTGGCTTGCGCTAAGCAGGGGTGTGGAAGACCCCACTGATGGGCCTTCATTCCTTCCTCTTGTCCTCACAGAATTATGTCCATTCAGATACACACCTGCACACGGCCTCTGAGACTTCAGGAAAAATGATGCCTTTGATTTCAGAAATTTCCTTTTCAACCAGAAATGTGTTTCTTCAAGGATATGTGGCCAGATATGAAACATTAGGAGACATTTTCTGGGTCTTCTGGAAAAGTTCCTTCTTTCTAAATCTTTTGAGAAACTTCCCAAACTGCCCCTCTTCCTCTTTCTGGGAACTATTCATCATGACTGTGAGGCTTGTGACGCTAGAGCCACCTTGAAGATAAAGCTCTACACAAAGGAGAACAAAGCCAAGGGAATTTCTGGGAGACGGAGAGTCATTAAAATAAATCCATCCACAAAGCCACATTTACCTCTGCACTTACAATATGGAAGCCAACAGTCCCTTGTGAATCAGATGCTCACTGCCTGTCTTTGAATGAACTAAAGTGACAAAGGGCCTGGGCCCCACGTGTGTTCATCACATCTCCATAGCAACACCTTTTCATACCTGTGTCCTGGCCTGATATACTCAATTAGTGGCTTCCCAGGCCATGGTCAGAATTTAAATTTGTGTCTCCTATTACACACACATACTGAAACAAATCCTGACTGGAAAAGCACCAGTGGTTTGTGGAATTTTAGGAGATAGAGGTAAATTCGGTAACTGGTCATCTTCCTTCTTCTCACAAAGGGAAAAATGTGAGAAAATTATCCCAGGGAATGTCTCTCATTTTTCTATTTATGTATAAGATTTCTGCCAAGGAGACAGTATAAAATAGCACTTTCAGGTGAGGGCCCTGGGATCAAACTGCATAGGTATAAATCCTGTTCCTTGACTTTCCCATCTCTTTAAGTTGCAGTAAGGGGTAACGTTTTAAAAGGTCAACATTCTTACATTAAATATTGGGATAGTAAGTTACTGGACAGTTATAAGAAATGACATAGCACATGTACTTAGCATGAACTACTCAACACATTACTATTAAAAAACTTTAAGAAAATGACACAGAAACAAAATAATCATTTAAATTGTTTTGAATCTAAACATCTCAATGAGGAAATGACTCTTTATGATGTGGTTTAAATTATGGCATATACAACAAAGAGCTAGTGAAATGTACATGTACATTTTTATAAAAAATGTTAACCTAACATCTTTGATCAACATCCTGAAGTTAACATTTTTTTTGTATGAAAAAGTACTGCATTTATACTTCCTCATCCTTGTGTAGAGGCGTTATATATTTTTTATACTGCAAGAACTGGCATTTATGAGCTTCCTCTGTGGTGCATCAGGATGTACATACAAGAACTTCATTCAAAAAATGAATACCTTGGACAGCTCCAGAATGTCCCAAGAGGTTGCATTTCTTTTGTCTTTGCAGTTAATTAATTTTTATTTTGTACTGGATTTGTTAGGGTAACACTGGTTAACAAAATTATACAGGTCTCAGGTGCACAATTCCACAACCCATCGTTGGTACGCTGTATAGCATATTCATCACCACAAATCATCAAGTTTCCCTCTTTTAGGGAAAACTCTGTATACCTGAAACCTGTGTAATTTAATTACCAGTATCACCCCAATAAATTTAACTTAAAAGGAATGTACATAGAAAACTATTAACAAGAAACCAACAAAACAAAAGCACATTAAAATTTTATATACATGGTGTTTTGATTCAAGAAATTGAAAAGAACTACATTCTAATGAAAAGGGGGGAAAATCAATTATTAGTCACCACTAATCCACTGAACTTTGTTGCTAGAATCATTCAGTAGCTTAGCTGAGGATTTTTGCATGCTTTTCCTCAACAAAACCTCTTCAATCATTAAATTAATGCACATACCTTGAGCAGAATATAAATTAAATTAAATGTTTTCAATCCTGCTGCATTTGTTCTCAGGGTTTTAACTAAGAAGTATAATTTGAGTCAGATGGAAAGAACACTACTATATTACTTCCAAGTAATCCAACAATTCCTGAAGTTTCCTGTGTCCCTTTGCTTTTTTAATTTGTTTTTTAATAGTAAAAATATAAAACAGCAAATCTACCATGTCAACACATTTTGAAGAGCAAAATATGCTAACTACACACACTATGTTGTATAGCAGATTTCTAGAGGGTATTCATCTAGTCTGACTGAAACCTTCTATCTATTCAACAACAGACCCCCATTCCCTTCATTGTCCAGCCCCCAGCAACAGCTATTGTATTATTTGCTTCTAGTTCAGTAAGTGTGACTGTTTTAGGTAACTCAGACCTGTATAATCATGCCGTGGTTGTCCTTTGTGACAGGCTTATTTACATAGCATAAAGTCCTCCAAGCTCATCCACATTCTTACAAGTGGCAAAATGCCCTTATTCTTTTAGTCAGAGTAACATTATTTTAAGTATATATACCACATTTTCTTTTCTATTCAGTTTTGGATGGACACTCCATTTCTCTCTCTCTCTCCCTCCCTTCTGCCCTTCCTCCCTCTCTCCCTCTCCATACTGTAAATAATCTGCAATAAACATGGTAGTACAAGTATTTCTTTGATATCAGGATGCCATTTATTTTGAAAATATTTCTAGAATTTAGATTGCAGGAAAAAAAAATTACCACCTCCCAAGACTGATCAGATAGTTCCACTGAACATAATGCACATGATTAGGAAACTGAAGAGCAAGAGAAAGTTACACAAATGAAGAAATCTGCATTGCTTTGATGATTAGACTTTAGACTTTAATTAGATCATTTGTAATCTTCTGCAAAGTTTTTGCAAACATAGCACCCATCCAAGAGAAGTGACTGAAAGTTGCAGCGACTCCTGAGGCACACTTGAACTTGTGACAGTTTTGGCACCCTATGGCTTTGGACCTCCCTTGTTCAGGGCCAACCTGCACTTGGCAAATGAGTCCTAGTTCTTAGCTGTGTTTTACTGGGTCTTGACACATTTGTATACTTAGGTTTTCTAAATCTCCTTCCTTTTTTTTTTTTTTTTTTAAATATTTTATTTTTATCTTTAGAGAGGGGCGGAGAGGGAGAGGGACACCCAGGTGTGGTCATCTGTCACCTGCCTCCAGCTGCGGACCTGGCTGGAGACCTGGCTGGAGACCTGGTCATGTGCCCTGGCTGGGAATCAAACCAGCGACCTGTGGGTTTGCAGGCTGGTGCCCTATCCACTGAGCCACCAGCCAGGGCTCATTCCTTTCTTTAAAATACAGGTTGTCAACATACTGCTATACTATAAATGTTATGAGAATTAAAAGCAGTAAAATGAAAAAAAGCGTTATTCACATAAGTGCCCAATAAATGAATATAAAATCACCGGTCCCAATCATTCCATTACTAACATAATAATTACTTCTTTTCCAGGCCTCAATTTTGTGAGGATCTAGGAAGGCTATGTCAGGCTCCATAGCTGGATACAAATGAAATCTCTAAATAAAATATAAATAATTCAATTTCCGTTCATTTTTCCTAAAGTCATTCTAATGTATGAGCAACAGGATACATCCTTTTGGTACCGTGGCATAAAATACCTCATTGCAGAAAATGTTTTGGTCTCAAATAATTGCATCCATGCATGGAGGCACCTACTCTGGTTAATAGAAGTTGATGGAAATGCATGTTGAATTCTATCTAACATCTATCCCTGCATGTAAAATCAAGCCATCAACGAAGACGTGGTTATGACATGATCATTTTTACATTGGGTGACAGGTTCCTGTGGTACTGTCAACAAGCATAAACTTTAATCTCCACAAAGAGAGTTTCTGTAAACTGTATGTCACACTAATGCTTTTATTTTGTATGCCACTTTTCCCAGAGAAATTCCTTCTACCTTCATTTCTATACCATGATTGTACTTCATTTCAGACTGACATGCTGACAAATCTATTCAATTTTTTTATGTTATTGCATAGCCATTGATTATTTCAACATATTTTTTTGCTATTTATTCTTTAAAAATAAATATTGTTTCTATTGTCTTCACAGATGGCTTCAAATGCATATTCAAGTTCAAGGGGGGAGTGCATGCCCCATATATTAGGCTTGTCATGTCTAATTTCAAATTCAGTCTCTTGACTTAAGCAGAAGACTGAAATCATTTTCTCATCACCAACATTGTCCTTTAGAATCACCACAGTGGGGTTTAAAGACCCATGTGGCCTGGGTATATATAATAAATGAGCAAAATATTGAGATACCAGTGGAGTTTTAAATTTAATTGTATGTCAAATCTGACCAACCTCAAAGTGCAGAAAAAGGAACTAATATTTTGCTAGATGGTTGGATAACACATTACCTATTTTATTCCCTTTCTCCAAATGCTTAAACAAATATTTTATTTATTACTTTTAGAGAGAGGGGAAGGGAGGGAGGCAGAGAGGGAGAAAAACATTAATGTATAGTCGCCTTTCACCTGCCTCCAGCTACAGAGCTAGCTGGAGACCTGGCTTGTTATGTGCCCTGGCTGGGAATCGAACCAGCGACCTTTGGGTTTGTAGGCTGGCACCTATCCACTAAGCCACCAGCCAGGGTGCATACTTTTTTTATTTATTTTTCTCTTAAAACCATTCCACACCGTGTCCCTTAAGTCCCCATGATAGTTCTGTATTCATCTTAACCTTCAATTAAGTTATGAGCATTGTTCTCTCTGCCAATTGCCTCTCTGGAGGTATTTATATTCTAACCCATAAATGCTTAGCTTCCCTGCCTGCTTAAATTAGATCACAATGAGTGAACATGGATATGTTCAGAATGGTTTTCTATCTGGAAAAATAGATCTTTTTCTTTCTCATCACCTTTGTGGGCAAGGACGATACTCATTTAGGCCTGTACATAGGTGTAAGAACATCACTGGCATCACTGGTACCAGACACATATTGGTTGACTGAGAAAATGAACAGGACCCCATGAAGATGCTGATTTATACTCTCATTTCTTAGATAATGATATTTCAATGAATATTCTTGAAGTGATTAACTTAATTTCTATTTTAGTACTAAGACTATTCCTCTATGCCCCCACCCTTTCTTCTGAAGTTGGTTCCTTTGCTGAAGTATAACTTATTGTGATCATAAACTTTAATGTATGATTATTTTTAAAACTGAAAAATACGAAAACTTTTATTGGGGACATTCATGTGTTAAAATATATCCCAGTTCAGAGTTTATAAAAAACAGAGATAAAAGAAAATTAAGTAGCCTAAGTTTTGTACACATACTTAAGTCAGTTTTGATAAAACAAAATTTACAGCAAATCTCATCAATTATTTAATTGCCTGGGTTTGCCCCCTTTTTCAATGATATTTTAACACTGATGATCCCTTTTATCTATTAAGAATTTCATACCAACCCATGAGAAAAGTGATATGCTGTCTATTACATTTATAATTTGAGATTGAGCTCTGAAAGATGGATATGTGTTCATGAGTTCAAAAATAAAATGGTTTATTGATTCCAACTACCCAGAGATGACTTTGATTGTCATTTACTTACAATTTTGTGGTAGATGTCTTGCTTCTTTTTCTATGCATTTGAAAGTTAATTCAAAACTACAAAGTATCATGTGAAAAGGCAAGAAGCCGTGATAGGCACATGTTCTGATGACCATTTCATGGCTAAAGGAATTAAATATTATCTAGCACTAAGCCACAATGTCTATATGATGTTGAGTTAGATGCAGCTAAGCTTCTGTTAAGAGACTGCTTTATATGTTTTCCTCACTTGGATGGCCAAAAAGGAGACAAAACAAACACTTCAGACTTAGTAGCCATATCTAGCATTTTCTCTTTATGATTCCCTTCGGTAACAAGACCTGGGGTCAAATGTTGAATTTATTTATTGTTAATTATGACAATCACACCTATGTCAATTATTTTTACTGACATTACTTTTATGTTTATTCATACTCATTGAACTGTTCATCTGTCTTTTTGTGGCTGTGTGACTTACCTTGGACAATCCAACAATTATGGGCTAAGATAATAGAACTACTGCAAAACAGGTATCTTATCTTTTGGTCTAAATCCAGCAGTGCTGCAAAGTATTTTCCAAACTGAGGCCTAGCTAACCCTGTTATTCACATTCCTCAAAAGCATAAAGCATCATATTGGTTGAATCTTCAGCGCCCTGTAGTCCTACCATAATGAAGGGGGACTATCTTCTCGGAAACTGAGTGGCGAAGGTGTTCCTGGACAGTGTGCCATTTCCAGCTAATGCTCTCAATTTTTTAATGCAACTATTATTATGATTTATAATTGCCTTGAAGGTTCTCTGTTAATTCTTCTCAGGATATGTTCATTGTTATTAGTGAAGTCTTTAACTTGGAAGGGATGTTTCATGAACCTATTTAATATATAACACTTCTCTGAAAAATTTAAGTAACCCTTACTTTTTTTTTTTAATGGATCAAATTTATGCCTGCAAAGCTTGAAGGGTCTAATTCTAAATAACTGTGAATCTAAGAAGTGCAGAATTTGAGGGTGGTTTCTCATCATTTGGTTATAATTGTCATTGTATTAAACATTTCTGCTAATCAATGAATTCTAGTTGGATAAAGCATGTCAAAATGTGTTTTGTAGAACTACTGCCCTGGCATGACTTAACAATGAGAAGGAGCCATCTGGGCAAAAGCAGAAATATTTCATTAAGAGAATAAATGTGTTCAAGCTGCAAGGAAGAGCCAGCATTACAAATATTTTAAAGCAGAAGTTTCAAAAGAAGGAGAGTCTCTATTGGACTATGTCTATAGGGTCTGCTACAAAAGATACAGGAAGGAGTTTGCTATAAATATGTTGCCATCTTATAGATGCATCTTGAACATACTGGAATAACAGGGCTCCAGTATATGAATTATAGATGCCTCTTGATAGTGTATTAATACTATCTTCTCCCCGATACTCTTCTTCAAATTTCTCAAAAGCTGGTTTTGGTTGTAGTGAAGTTTTGAACATGATTCCCTATTTCTTCAGAAAGCTAAGGAGAAAAACCTATTCTAGTGCCAAGAAATATTAGCTAAGTAAAATATTAGCTTGGAATTAAGTATTTCTTTCTTTATGTTTTAATGTAATTAGATACCAGAGTTAGGACTTGAAAAAGTTAGACTAATATGTTCCTTTTACTGATAATTATTCAATGTATATGAAACAAATTCAAGAGTAACATGAAAGTCAACAATGGTGAGACAAGCCTATTGAATTGTTTCTAGAAAAATACAAGAAAAAGGTAAAGGGCTCAGACCAAATTGCAGCCATTGGACATAGAATTGTTAGAATTTGGAGCAACATCATGATATATTTTCTAACCAAGCATGTGAGACTTATCCTTATGGTAATAGTAATTTTAAAAGATGGGGCAATAAATCTAGGTAAACTAAGGAATTCAACATCTCAATGATTAAGGAACTTATCAGACACTAGTAATACATGTATTTTGTTACAAGAAAGTAAGAACAAGGCAAAAAAAAAAAGTTATTGAAAGGTGTTTTCAATACCAGACATTTTGACATTTGGAAACAATTTCTAATTTTACCCAAAGTCAGCAACATATTCATTCTAGCAAAATGTAGTATAACGGCATACTACTTATTCCCATATCCTAATAAAAAGCCATTTTGGCAAAGCAAAAATGTCTATAGGAGATGAAAAATTATACTAGGACACGAAAGAAGAGAAAAATACCAGTCCATATCAGCAAGTATTTTGTAAAAGATAGAGTGAGCATTAATCATGGAATTTTGAAAGGAAAGGAGAAAGAAATGTAGAAGCAAGGAAAGAAAGAAATATATAACCTGAGTTATAATATGCATTATAACGCCCTAAGGTTTGGTTAACCTCTTAAATTTGCTATGAGATTTGTAGGTTTACAGGATGGCTCTTGTATTCAGTGGGTAAGTTGGGAGGCAAATCAACGAATATACATATATATGTATATGCATGTATACGAGGTCTGTCCCAATTATATTGACGTTGGCTTGATACTTTCAGGATAAACAATATTATATATAATATACATATATATATATATATATAACATATATACACACATACACATATGTGCAATTGTGTAACACTGATATTAAATTCAGAAATTATATCAGACCACCAGGAACTTTCTATTTCAGTACAAATGATATGTTATTAGATAATAGGATATAAACTTTCAGATGTAGCACATTGGTATTTAACTATAATAATATTTTGTTTTGAAACACCCTTCCTCTCATCTCTGCCCCTGGAGTTTCTGAGCTGAGATTGCAGATGTTCTTAGCGTGCCCTCTAGGGGAATGACTCTGGTGACCATGCTTCATGTTGGCATTGCTTGCTACGTAATTTATAATCTACTACTTAATTTACAATTGTTTCATTGTGTAGGTAGATTCGAATGGAACCTATTTCATTATCTTAGCTCCTACAAGAGCACTGTAGAGAATGAAATGGGCGAAGCTGACATCCTTCACATCCCGCTAGGTTTCAGAAAGACGCAATCCAGTGGCTTTTAGCTAAATCAGAAAACAGTCTTGCCAAAGTTCACCAATATAAAATCCCTGGGCTACACACAGGATCTTCATATTTAGAGACAGCCTCCATTGCTGGCTCAAATGAACATTTTTAGAGACACAAGATTTAGAAAACCCAATCACTTCTACAGACAGAACAGGAAATTCTGCCTTCAAACTGCCACAATCGGAGATATTTAGATCTAGCATTCACTTTTGCAGTTCCTCACATTTCAAATCTCTCTCTTACACAACATTCTTTTAGGATCTATGTTCTCTTTCACTGCCCCATGATTTTCCTCTCAACCAATATCCCTGGGGGAAGAGAGTAACCAATCACCTGAGGCCTCCAGCGTGGTCCTGCCCCCACTGACTTCTTTAAGTGCATTCATGATAATAGTTCCCTTTGCCAGGCCCTTTCACACGGAACCAAAACCCGTGATCCAATTTCACCATGCAAGACGGCGGCTACTGACAGACACAACCCACATGTGTAACGGGCGGGAAAGCAAGCTATGCCTCCGTAAGGAGATGACGTGCATACATCGTCTTAGCCGCTGCTTCCAGCATTCCTCATAGAACGGGCTCATGTTTTCCTGAGGGGGCCAAATGGACACAGAAAATGATGACAAAGAAAACAAACCTGATACGTATTTAGAAATACGGGCTGATGGCGAGAAGAAGGAAGAAGTAGTCTATATGGGTGAAAGGGCCACGGAGAAGTGTATGTGTCCAATTTTTTTTTTTTTAAAGAAGAAAAAGGCAGATGAAGAAAACAAAATGGGTAAAAGGAAGGAGCAGACAGGAGAGAATGTAAAATCATTATGGCAAATGTCTCAAGAGAAATGTCCCTTAGGGCACCAAGAAAAGTTTTAGAGAACTTTAAAGTCTAACGCATATAGTAAGTTTTTGTTCTGGATGCGGGCCCTGATACAATACTTCTCCATTACTAGCAACACTACTGCAAAGGCGACTCTGCTTCTAGGAGTGGGTGACTGGTAGCATTTCGTAACAGAGATGGCTATCCTGTCTGCATGGACAGGGTGGGGAACAGGGGAAGCATGAAGATGCATCATGAAAGCCTCGACTGCGTTAGGGATTTGCACAAACCTCATGGAGAACTTTGGCTTCTCGCAGAACATGGGGTTGGTGTTGCGACCACGCTAGTTAGCATGTCCTGGAATGCAAGGAGCAGCCTGCACCTGAAACACATCCAGCTGGTATCCGAGCCATGTGCACAGCTCCTCACCTCAAGGATGCAGGTGGAGTGGGTGAGTAAAGTGACAAAGGCAGGGGACATTCGGGTGTGTTGGGGACTGTGGAAAGCCGCAGCGCCTTTTCACTTCCAAATGAGTATGTTGCTCCTTAGTTTCACAGTATCTGGGTCATCTGAGAGATGTAACACCCCGTGCTATTAGAGCTTCCGCTTCTTCCATGAGAAGATCCAAATGGAATGTTTAGGTACAATGCCTCTATTTTAAAAAAATGACTGTGAGTCATGGACATGGGCGCTACGAGGTTTCAACTTCTGACATACAGAGCTGAAATACTCCTTTATAAAACCAATCAAAGTGGGGTTTATCCATGTTCTTTCCGCTGATACAAATGCAAATTTAAAATGTGCATCTTCCCCTCCCCTTCCCTAAGGCATGGTTCACTTTAATAGCCCAAGACTGAGTTACAGATAGATGCCACCTCCACATTTCAGGAATCAATATGGAGAAACTTACCAATGTCCGAGATGGCGGGGTATCCCCTACATTGTGGATAGAAAGAAGTTTCTTCTTCCCAAAGGACAAAGGCATGAAGCAGCAGCCTCTTAAGGAAGAAGTCCTGTAAACTGTTACCTGATATTCCAAGTACACACCATGGGCCTAATTCAGTCATGTGGTAGCTTTGGATATATAATCCTTTTCTGATTGCTTCCTTGCCCATCTAAGTATTCCATTATTTTGGAAGAAGAGTAGTAAAACTTGGGAATGTCCAGGCCACGTAAAGTTATCTATATGGTTGGTCCCAGAGGCTGAATATCACACTGACACTTTTCACAATTTTCATGTGCATTAAAAATGCTTGCAATTATGAAAGCAATTCACTAGCCAAGGTGTTGTTAATGCCACTCATCCTCAATGATCAGTTGGTGATATAATACAGCAATGGACTTCAAACCCATGTTAAAACATGTGAAAATATTTAAAAGAATAATTTTTGAATCATTAAGGTTTAATTAAGAAGCATTTCAAAAATAGAAGAAAGCAAAATAATCAATGTTATACAGATATCTGTGTACCTGCCAGTCAGATTTACCTGATCTTAAACATACTGCCAAATAAACTATCTCTTTCTACAGATGAATTTTTAGGGAAAATCCTAATATAAAGAGTCCACCCTTTGTACAATCCCTATGACCTCCTAAACATTCCGTATACTATCGAGGAGTATTGAAAGGGCACAATTCAATAATGCACAGACAATCAAAAATCAATAAGCACATTTCTTCCCTTCCTTCTTTCCCTTTTTCCTCATCCCGTCTCCCTTCCCTACCTCCCTTTTTCCTTCTCTTCTTCTTTTTATAGGAGCTCTTGGTTCTATATTTCTATTACACATGAAAATGTTTCTTGTTGTTTGTTATTCATTTACATTCAGAGTGACTTTAGGACATTCATGAAAACACTTTGGCCTAATTGTCCCTACGACTTGTGATTTTACATGACTGGGCACCATATCACAACTATCTTCCTTTTTCCTAATGTCAAATGCATATCCCCTTTTTTTTTTTTTTAAGCAACAACTAAATGATGCTAAAATACCAGCACACACAAATCGCATTGTGATCAACCCAGTCTGCGATCTTTTGCATCTGGATTTAAATATGAGACACATGCAAATGCCTGGATTCATCCCGCCCTGAAATGTTAAACACTCCCTTCTCCATACCAGATGAAAAGACAAAAGCAAGCTACACAAAGAGATTAAGGCTCATGATTCTAAAACAGGAGCTCATCCCAGGTGTCTGTTGCCACTGCTGCTGTGATCCCCTCAATAACATGGCACAGTAAGGTAGCGGGCATGTAGAAAACACCAGTTTCAAATGTCAGGGACAAGTGGTATAATTCTGTGCAGCACAGCTATAGTAATAATTTCATCTCCCCCTGAAACATTCCATTTGTCTAATTTATCTGAGACACAAGTCCCTGAGAGCTCCTCCACAAGCTGTATATGGTATCTTCTGCACACTTCAAAAGTGAGAAATAAATATGATATGACTTACCCCGACCTCCCTTCCAGGATTTCCTGCCTTTAGTCACTCCACATCCCTAAAGAAAGAAAAGGCCAAGAAACACTTATGATTAGTGTACATACCAGTTATACTATAATTTAATCCAGAGCCCAATTCAAAAATTAACGGCTGAGTGGCAGCTCTGCTTTTTCCACTCTTTGACAACCTCTTGAAAACGGGTTCCTTTTACACAGCTTTATTAAGGATGACATACAAAAAGATGTGCATATTGAATGTGTACAACTGGATGAGTTTAGAATTAAGTAGGCACCAGAAAACTATCAGTGCAATGTACGTCATCAGTGTATCCATCACCCCAAAAGCTGCCTTTGAAAATTGTTTTAATATCAGCAGCCACCCACTTTACCTGTTAAAACAGATCAGAATACATCTGTTCAAGGAACCTAGACTGCTCCCTTTTTCCTGTACATTAGGAGGTAAATGCAGTTTTGGCTCTAAATTTCACTTTGGAATTTTATAGCATCTATTTGGCTACATTGGAAAGAGAATACATGAACATATTATCCCTTTCCTGTTATTAATTTAGGTCAACCCTACTGTCCCATTTATTTTATTTCTTTAATTGTCTCATAGCTAAATATGCCTACATTAATTTAAAAGAAATAATCAGCCAGCCAAATTCAGTATGTGCTAAAAAAAAGTGGGAGAGTGGAAATATCACACATGGACCATGAATTCTCACTTCTTAAAATGAAGAGAAGAGGAGGGATATAAAGGAGAAACAGCTAAGTAAATGATCACGTCAAAAAGAGTTAATTTTAGGAATTTAAACCAGTTTGCAAAGTGACAGACCTTGTTAGTATTAGTGGGGTAACCACATTGTAAGGGACAAAAATGTTGAATCCCTACCCATATTATACTGAATACTGTACACCCACTCTATTGAAATAAAGTGGTATTACTATTTTTTAAAGATTTTTAAAATTCATTATTTTCAGAGAGAAGGGCAGGGAGGGAGGAAGAAAGGGAGAGAAGCATCAATGTATGGTTGCCTTTCACCTGCCTCCAGCTATGGACCTGGCTGGAGACCTGGCTTACAACCTGGTCATGTGCCCTGGCTGGGAATCGAACCAGCCCCCTTTGGGTTCACAGGCTGGCACCTATCCATTGAGCCACCAGCCAGGGCTAAAATGGTATTATTTTTAAGAAGTTAAAAAAAGAATGCAAGCATGCTTATTTGATAAATGGATTCTATTCATTTGAAATACTTCAAAAAATAATAAGAGAAACATGGTTTGCTACCTAGTGCCCTTTGGTATAACTCTGAGGAAAAAAGTAAAGACTGACGTTTGTTAAAAACAGAAGAGTCACCTTATTTTCATCAAAATTGAACACCGCCACAGGACCCCACGGCCATTAGACTAACAAGCTATAGGTAGGCAAAGACATAGTAGCTCTTTCGTGATTGCCCAAAACTAACACTAGAATAGCACGAAAATGAGTTGGCACCACCATATCCTTCTATCATATGCTAAGAGGAGAAAAAAAATAAACGAAACAAGAAAACAATGAAAGCTGCACCAACAACTGTATTTCAGATGAAAATGCCTTTGCATGAAATGCTAGATAGGGAGCAATTACGGCTTTTCATTTATAGCAGCTTGTTTACCAGAGTGGTACCAACAGTCCCTGGTAATTAGAGGTGTCAGTTCCTCCTTAGACCCTTGATGAGGAAAGTGAGAATTCACCTCCTGTTTCTTGGGAATTACAGTTTCCTAATCATCTTGAAACGGAGGGTAACGGGCTTAGTCAGCTCCCCACTCTGTGAGACAGAAGCAGCCCCTCTTGGAGACAGCTTCCAGGAGGCAGGCATCCCATCTTGCGTGGGTCCACGTTCTTCTCCGGCGCGCCTCATCGCCCTGGCCAGGGCTAGCTGGAGGTCACTTGGCTTGGAGCTTTTACAAATCTGTGTTGTTTTATGGGAACTCAAGAAGCTCTGTACATCAAGGAAAACTTCAAGGGCTGGGGGGCTTCAAACGGATTTCTAATCTTCGGAGTCCTTCAGGACTCGTGCGTGTCTTATTTGTGATGCAGCTGGACTGCTCAGCTCCCTGCTAATAGGATCCTCAGGGCCAAAGGGGTAGAGGGAGCGTCATCGTAAAAGCGGAAAGCTTCCAATGTTTTGAAGTTCAAACCAGACACAATAAATTAATCATTGCCTTGGTCATGATTATTACACATTTATGGAAAATGGTTCTTGTTCAGTGAATGGGACAACAAATCCCAGTGTCCCAGAGGATTTAAGATGGCATCTGTAGACCTACAATGCATTGGTGACCATGCCAGAGTTACTAAGGGAGCCATCAGGCCGTCTGTGGGTGTCGGCTGCAATTTTGTGACCCCATGTCTTTATGCTTGTCTCTTCCTGAACCGTATCTGATTGGCTATCATGGTTTCCACCTTAAAGTGGACCCTAGCGAAGACGGTACTGTTCTTGCTACAGGACAGTACTTGAGTTCTGGTACCCCACCTCCTATTTTTTTTTTTTTTTTTTTTTTTTGAGCCCAGTCACGAAAGATTTAATTTTCAATGAGGCCACATCATCAAAGAGACGCCGAGCTACTTTTTTATAATGCCTTTTATTGGTTTTGTTATTCCAGTTATTTCCATGTTCTCTCTTTGTCCCCTCCCTGCACCTGGTAACCCCCATTCCCACCCGCAATGTCCCCCTCAGTTCATGTTCATGTGTCATGCATATACGTGTTGTGGCTTCTCCGTTTCTTCTATTATTCTTAATACCACCCACCCCGTCCATTCTGGAACCACCAATATGTGCTTCTTTTCTTCTTTCGCATCCAGGCAATTCACCATTTAATTACGGCCTTCAACTGTCAGCCTCTCAAATCATATGAGTACAAAGTTTTCTTTTCATTATTTCAAAATGCTTATGTTAATTCATTTGTTTAAAATACTACTTTTTTTTTTTTTTTTTTTAAGTAATATCAAATGAGTTGCTTTCCCGGAGGGGCAGAGCAGCATCCTAGACAAGAATTATCACTGAAGCAATGGAGGTCCATTGGCCTAATGAACCAGTGGTAAAGGCTACCTCCGATAAGTGCAGAATTAGGTATGTGGTGTTCCGTCATCTCCCCTAAAACCTAATGAAAGGGAGATGCCAGAGAGGGGTGCTGCAGCAGGTGACAGGGCTCCAGGCAAGTGCTGGGTTTCCTCCTGCGACAAGTATCACCATTTATTATCACTCATTAAATTTTAATTCTGTATGGCATCTTTAAAGGTCATTTTTTACATTGGAATTTTGTTGGCAACATTACTGACTAGTTAACTACTGTGAAGAAACAAATGCTCATGGATTTATTGTTTTAAGCTGTTACTGAAGAGGCACCAAAAGAAAACACATTATTTCTTTCTTATAGAGCTAGAATATTCTAAGTAGCTTACACAATGTTTTCAGTTCATTTTTGTATTAGTAGTGCCTTGGAAACCTAACTATTAGTGGAACATTATTACCGTACAAAGGGTTTAAACTTTTAACTATGCCAAATGTAAACCAAGACTAAGGTGATAAAATTAAAATAGCACTACAACAAAAAGTGGAGTTGATCATATCTTTTCTTTGCAATTACGGCAATTAAAATCGTCTTTTTCTACTGAAGCTTATTTTATTGCAGCCCATGATTATTTGGACTTCTGATTTAAACTGGTTTCATGTAGTTGTAAATTTGCATTAATGCTCATACTTACACTAGCAATGTAAGTTAAATCCTTTATTCTTCAAAATAGAATAAGAACATTTTTAGTGAGTACCAGTATTTCCAGGTACTGTATATGCATTTTATTACTTTCTGCAAAAACACATCAACATAGACCTTGCGCTGAGGATACTGAGGCTTAAGGAAGACAAGTGTCACACTAGAGCTGTGCAAGAAGATGATGGCAGAATAAAAAATAATGGAATACGAATCCAGCTCTCCCTGGCTCTGGTGGATTTTCCACTATCAAGACTATCTCCTAAAGAAAGTATGTTTATCTGCATAAACACGTATCTGCATAGAACAGGGGTCACCAAACGTTTTCCGTGGAGAGAAAAATAGTAAATGTTTTCTGCTTTGCAGGGCATACAATCTCTGTAGCAATTATTCAAAGTCACTGTTGCAGCACAAAACAACTTGAGACAAAACATAAAGAAATGAGCTGGCTACATTACCATAACGGTTTACTTAGCGAAAATGGTCAACGAACCAGATTTGGTCAAACAGTCACAGTTTGCCTCAAATCAGAATGTAAACTTTATTTTCTTCTACATTACATAACATGAGGCCTAAAAAAGCAACATTTAATGGTGATATTTAAAATGATGCTAACTAATGCTTATTTGGAGTTTATAATGTGCTAGTCACTTTTGTGTCTTATAAATCACTCCTCACAGTATCCCTTAAGGTAGTTACTATTCTTGTCCATTTCAGAGGTAAGAAACTGAGGAATAAATAATTAATTTGTCACAGTCACTCAATAAGTAAGTGGGGGATCCAAAATCTAAGCTATAAAAATACAGCAGGGTTGCCATAACTGATAAGTTCAATGAGTAAATAAATTACTAAATGCCTAAGTAAATGAATGAATAAATGAATTATTGAATGAATCACCATGGTTAATCATGGCTATTTGTAAGACTTATGTATCTTGATCATCCAGGATCTATTTCTAGCTTGCCTAGGTTTACAAAACCAGAAATCAAAGAGAGAGAGAGAGAGAAAGAGAGAGAGAGAGAGAGAGAGAGAGAGAGAGAGAGAGAGAGAGAGAGAGAGAGAAACAGAGACAGAGAGAGAATTAAAATTTGCTTTTGGGCATATATTTACCTGAATGTAGTTCAATTAAATCTTGTCTTAAATAAGACTAAACTTTTTAAGTAGGTAGAAACTTTTAAGTTTAACTGGCAAGTCCATGTTCTCCATGAAGGAATGAAAAAAGAAAAACAGAAAAGGAAGGAGGGAAGTGGAGGAGGGACAGGGGGAGGAGGAGGAACTGGAGATGGGAGCCAGGAAAAATCTGGTGAGAATCAACATTACAGGTGAGATGTTTCGCTCAGCAGGTATTTGCCCAGTGTAAAAACACAATGAAAGACACCTGGTGATGATACACTGATTACAAAAAGAAAAGAAAAACAACAAAAGATGCTACATCCATACAGCTTATGGGATGCTAAGGAGATAACACAAAATAACATTCATTTAAGTGTGGAATTATGACTCATTGTAAGCACCACACAAAATGTGATAAATGCTCCAAGACTATAGCCATGGGATTGATGGGTCTCGGGAGGTCTTTTTGAGAAAAGCATGTTTGAGAATTGCCGATGAATAGGAATTATCTGTATCGGGAGTGGGGAGAACAGCATTTCAGGTAGATGACTTCTACGGGCAAAGTTCCAGAGACAAAAATGATGATGAATCCCCAGGATGGTGTAATTGGGGATAAATGCATGAATTTGTGGGTTGGATATAGCACAGGAGAAAAAAGAAAATATCAAGGGTGGATGGAGTGAAGAGGTGGGAATTGAAGAGTAGAATTGTGGACACTTTAAGATGGAGATGTACCTGAGAAACATTCAGGCAGAGCTGTTCAGTGGACAGTGGATCCATAAATTGGCCTGTTAGAGAGAGGCACAGGTCATTGATCGGTGGTGGTGAATGCAACCATTTGCATGGCAGTAGCTCATGGGAGCAGAAGACCACTAAGGGAAAGGCCACAGACAGAGCTCAAAACTTTGATATTCTGGAGTGTGGCAGGGAGAGGACCTTCCCTGTCATGGTCAGTGAAGGAGAAACAAAGCCAGACATTGGTACTCGAATGGATAATACAGAAGCCAAGGTAAGAGAGGCTTCAGGAAGGAGGCACGGTTCATGGCATGAAATGTGGCCACCGGTGGTCAGATGGATGAGCACTGAGAAGTACTGTTTGGATTTCAAACATGGGAACCATTGGTGTCCTTCACAAAGCTGTGTTGGAGTCGTGAGCACAGAAATAAATCAGGAGCAGTAGGGTAGTTATGATGGTAAGGCCGTGGCGGCCTATCTTGACATTTTTGAAAAGCTTAAGGGTGAAGAGAATACTTAGTGCAGTACTGGACAGGAATGAAAAGACAACGGTGAGGTGTTAACATACTGTTGACCAGTCATGAAAAATCTCGTATTTTCAAGCCCAAAATTTGCTGAATGGTAATGAGTTAACTCAAGCTTGCACGTGCATTAGCTTTCGCTTATAACATTGCCAATCACATTAATTATTAATGTTTGAACACTGGCTAGAGAATCCAGTAAGAAAGGGTGGGGGTGAGAACAGAGAAATAAGAGTGGTTCTGTGTAAAGCTACAAAGGAAAATAAAAAGGAAGAATGTGTGTGGGAGTAAGAATATGAGAATTAAGGAAAGGGTAAAGAGTCCGCAAATGGAGCTGAGTTAGGGATGGCATGGACAACAAGGAAGCCTGAAATCCAAGTGCCCAGTGTTGCTATCTAAAAAATCACACAACCAAGGTTCTCCCAGGAGGCCTGCAAGAGGGACCCACGTATTAACACCGGAATAGATTACACACTTTCTCCCACTACTTATGGGTGCAGTCAATTAAGTTCAGCAACATTACTACACTTGAGGAGTAGGGCTATTGCATTTCCCATCCTGTGAGGCTGTCAATGGATGGAGTCATTTCCCAAATGTCAGGGAAGAGGATTTGGTCTCTGGATAGTGATTACAATCCTTCGCATGTTTATGCAGAAAGTCTTTCCACCCAGAGGATAAACTATTAGAAGCACTATCAGGGAATGATTCAATGCTTCCTTTTGCATTCTTAACACAAGCATAACTAAGCGAACAGATAAATCAGAGAAGCACAGACATTTCTTAGGAATTATGCTCTTGAATGTAAATCGTCATTGATTGGTGGAAACCAGGTCTCTACTTCCCTCTTCTCTCTTATTTTTAAAATATAATTTTAAGCAAGTCCCGGATTTTACCTTTTACTCATTGATTTATTTAATAAGCATGAACAAAGCACTTCTATGTATCAGGGTCTGGAAATATGATCATGAAGAAGACACTGCAGAGTTCATGGAGCCTACTTACACCCAGTGATGGAGACAAGCCTTCCTTTCATTTTGTACCATTTTTCGCAGTTGACAACAATCTGAAACTCAGAGAAACCTTGAGGGGAAGACAAAGCAGATGCTCTCAGAGGAACACCACTATAAAGGTAGGTGAAGGGACCTTGTGGAGATAAACCTGAAAAGCGTAATGGCGAAACATAATGGTTCTCAACATGCAGCCCCCCAACCAGCATCAACTGGAAACTTGTAAGAAATGAAAATGCAATGGTCCTAATGCAGACCAAGTGAATCAGCAGCTGTTCCCCAGCTGATGATCCCAAGGCACACCCAACTCTGAGAAACGCCAGTATCAGAGAAAGATCTTGAGCTGAATTTAAACACTGGGCATTGGATATCTTGAACTGGGGAAAATTATTTAAATATTTGGCCTCTGTTTTCTAAAAAAAAAACAATCCTATCTTGCTCCTGGCTATAAATAAATCTATGCCAAAGGTTATAAATTCCAGGCAATCAGGCAGGCCACATCAGTGAATAAAAAAAGGACGGGTATCAGCGAAAACAACCATGGCAGAAGTGAGCTGATAAAAGGCATCTAGGTAGGGGGATGTGAATAGAAGGAACTATAGCAAACTGATGATTGAAAACAGCAAAGCTCTATTATAGTTTGTTCAATGAAATTAGAAACTCAAATGGGATATACTCATTTAATTATTAAATATGAACTAACACCACAATTAAAAATGATACATGTATGAAAATAAAATAACAAAACTGCAGGGAGAAGGAGAAGGAACAGGAAGGGAGGGAAGAAGGGAGATAAATGGATATTTTGGAGTTGGAGACCTGAGTTGGGTATGAAGGCTGTCAGAATGAATGATGCTATTTTAGAGGTGTGCATCAGGGGTGAAGGTCAGGAAGGTAAGGGGTGTAGGAAGGCAAGTTATAATGATTGCACTTGCATGATGGACTCCTGACATGATGGTCTTGATCAAGGTCAAAGAGCTGGTAATTAGTGGAGTCATGCAGCACAGCAAATTAAGATATCCAATTAAGACTCTGAAGAAATGGCAGATAGTTGAAGTTACGGTGCTCTTAAATTGACCTACTCAGTCTCCAATGCCAAAGCAAGAGAGTTGGCCAGCCAGGTAAGAACAGGATGGGAAGCCTGATGAAAAGAGAGGTCTTACAGTTCAGGCAGACAGCATGTTGTATGTTAAAATAGCAGTGAAATAAAAAAAATATATATATATATTGCCTGTAGGCAATATATTGGATATAGGAAGATTTTTTTTTTTTTTTTAAATAGGGAAGAAGAGATGCTTATACCAAATCAAGGTAAGGAGATAATATGTAATAAGGAAGGCAAAATTTACTAGTGCAAATAAGGGCACAATCAAGCCTGGTGTTATTTCCTTCTGTCCTTTAAAAATATACTGCATGATCACTTCATTCTTTGGCCACAGGTAAGAATTGCCAGAAGGTGAGGAGAAACACAAGATGCTTCTCATCCTTCTTCAGGAAAAATCAGTCAAGATAACAGACAAAAATAATAGCTGTAACTTTTGTTTCTAATGAAAACAGAACATGGCAACTAGAGAATATGGGTCACTTTAAGGGATCCTTCACTATAAATGAGAACGCATGCTCTGGAATTCTCCACAGAAACCTCCATTAATGCTAGTTCCAATGAAAAAATGCCATGTTTAATATCAAAGAGAACTTGCTCCTCTCCACCCCTTTGCCTAATCCCCAAACTACATAGTAACACAAGATTCCATTCAAAACCAAATTGACATTACATGCATTGATGATGATAAATTTCCATGTGCCTTCACATTGAACTGAACCAAGATAAGAAGGACCACATTTTTAAAGGAAATTTCTCTTTATCAGCATGAGAACAGGAAAAAAAAAAAAAAGAAAGAAAAAGAAATCTAGTTTAGGTTCTAGTCTATGCTGCTTGATTTATTTCATAGCCTGGTTTAGGGCACAGAGAAGAGACTGGTTTCTCTGACAAACTATAACTCCCCATGGCAGAGTTTTACATCACATCTGGGCTGGTCTCCACCAGCAGGCAAGAGGAAGGAGTCCTTCAGTTAATTTGCAAAGCCTTGTTTCTCTTGGCACATTCTCCACTTGTTTCTACTAGGCAGATTTCTGCTCATTCTCAGAGATCCAGCACAGCATCACCTTCTCTGGGGAGCCCAAATGGATTCTCTCATGTGGGCAGAGCTAGTTGCTTTCTTCCTTCTTCCTCAGTCCCCTGCCCATAGCTCTGTTTCATTATTTTTCTCATCATGTTGTAACTGTCTATGGCTAGCTTCTACTTTAGACTTTGAGTTTCTCAACAGCTATGACCTTGACTCATTGATCTTCTCATCTTCAACATTCATCTGAATATTCACCAAGTAAGCACAGATTTGAACGAATGCACGTATACCTGAATGCCAAAAAGTAAGATGCAGAAGGCAGTGGGCATTTCACTACTCCAAAGCCAACACTGCCCCTGTCCTGGATTTGGAGAGGAGGTGGTAATCTCCCACTTTGCTTCCTAGCCCATAGAGCATTCTGCACTAACACCAACATGTGGAAATTTCCATGGTCTCCCTATGCAGAGAAAAGCAGAAGCAGGGGGGTTGTGAATTCCATCTATGGGATGTTGGAAAAGCAGCCAAGTCAGAGAATTCGATTTACATTCCAGTATCCCTATACCATGGATCTCTACCACCATAATCAGGTTTTTCAGGAACAAATACCATAGGTTTAGTTTTAAAAATTATGACCCCACAGCCTCTACTGTGTATGCAGCTGATACTTCACTGGAAAAGTGAGAGCGGATCTACTGTATCCCTGGTGGGTTACATAAAATGATGGGCAACTGTGGCTTTTATCCATATTCCTTGTGTTTGGATAAATTTAATCCTGTTTTATAGGAACTTTGCTGTTGGTGGGGTAAAGGTGGGGAAGTGAGGTCATAGATAGCAATGGGGGAAAATGGGACAACTGTAATTGAACAATAATACCTTAATAACAAAAATAAATAAATAAATAAAATAAAAAGAAAGAAAGAAAGAAAGAAAGAAAATGTGTCTTTAATCTTGTTGGGTTTTTTAAATGTTTATATTCAGCTTTAATTGATATGGCCAAACAGTTTTCAAACTAGTTGGACCAATTTATACTCCCAAAAAGAGGGTCGATTATGTTTTGTAAGTGACTTCTTAAAATGTATTATTGTTGTATTTACAGGTGTTCCATTTTTCCCCCACGACTCTCCCCTATCCCCCCACCTTTCTCCCACAGTCACTCCCCACTCCTTGTCCATGTCCATGGGTCTTTCACATTAGCTCTTGGTCTAAACCCCATTCCTTCTCTTCCCCCTTTCCTTCCCTCCACCCCTCTGGTATCTTGTTTTTATAGCTCAAAATGCATTTTCAAAGATTTCATTTATTTATTTTTAGAGACAGGGAGGTAGAGGGAGAAAGAGAAGGAGAGAAGCATTGATGTGAGAGAGAAACAGCAATTGGTTACCTCACATACACCCCAACTGCGGACCAGGCACACAACCCAGGCATGTGCCCTAATCAGGAATCGAACCGGCATCCCTTGGCTTTGTGGGATGACATTCAACCAATTAAGCCAGGCTGCTCAGGACTTAAAATGTGCTCTTACTCTCATACCTATCGGTATAAAGAATATTTTCAAGACAATGTTCATATTTTTGTCCCATCTCTGTGTACACATATGTATACACATATTTATACAGATACAAAACAGCAAATCACTGAGCCACTAGAAAATGACACACAATTTGAACCAAGGGGTGAGAAATTGCAGGTCTGTCATTTCATGTGAGGGGAAAATAAAGAAAATTGCTTGAGAAACACAAAAAATATTGCAGGTAAATGCTCAGCGATTGCCGAAGGACTATTACTTCATGAGGCATTTTCCCTTATTATTTCTTATCTTTAAGCGGAGGATACTGTGTTCTGTTGATGCCCAGGCTGATGTCTCAACTTTGCTCTCTGGCTTCCACGTGGACCCAGACACGCATGTTGCTGTCAGGCACATTTGCACCGTCTCAGGAGAAGGTGGGAAAGAGACAACCACGTGTCTGCAAAGGTGAACAGAGCCTGCAGGGGAACAGCCCATTTCCAACGTTTAGATGGAAACTTTGGAGTCATTGCTCCTACGCTGGGCTGCATTCCTAATGTCCTCAGGCTTGAGGAGCTTGAAGAAAACCATGCATGAAAAAAACAATGCTCCTGGTGTGAAACCAAAGGACAATTTTATTTCATCTGTTTTCATTTCTTAGATTTACTCCCTTCCCGTTTTGTTATAAACATCTTTCAGTGCTTCCTGCTCAGGGCCAGTCACATTTACTTCATGTCTCATTTTCTGATATGCAAACTCTCCCTGGTGCTTCTTCTAATGAAAAGTCCAGTCTTCTGTTGGGATACAATTCTTTTGATGTGGCTAATTTCTTAATTCCCCTGACTGTACTCTCTCTCTTTATGGCAAAGTATCACTTGAAACTAAATGAGATTTTTTTCTTGTTGTTGTTTTTAAGTCTTCAACTGTCCTGCTACTCAATTTCTAGCTAACGTTATAATCTTCTGTTTGGGACACTTCCAGTTGATTACTCTAGAAATGACTGTAATAATATTCATTACCCACCATTTGTTGGAAGGGTGGAAGAAAACTGTGATTAAATAAAAATTGGCTGGGATTTTGTTCCAGACTTCTACTACATTACTTTAAGAGCTCAATCAAAATTTTGCTGTTGATGTTTCTAAATGTTTTCCTCCATCCCTAGCTTGGTCTGGACAGATGTGGCAGGCTGAGTTATTCATTCTGCTAGTTCCCATGGTCAGAATGCAAGTTCCCATGGAACCTGGCAGTTCTTCCTACTGGAGACAGGCTGTACCCCTGCACTTGGATGTTTGACTCGCTTTGACCAACAAGGCGTGGGATGTACATATTTGGGATTTTCTTCTTGACCATCTGCCATCTTCCTAGAAAGAACTGCCCTCTGAAGCATGCTGGCCCAAGCAAAATGGGGGATGCAGGCACATTTTTTAAAGTCCATCCACACACTGGGCCCACTCCTCCTGAGAAAGCTGATTCTTTGCCTCCCTACAAACAAGTAAGAGAGAACAAATGGCTGCTGCTGTAAATCACTGAGCTTTGGGAATATTCATTCTGCAACAATAATTGACAAGTATAACAACCCACTTCTATGACTACAAGATAAAACATTCATCATTGACTTCAATCACATCAATGAACATTGGCACAGTGCTCATTGGGTAGAGAAACAGACACTCTAGGAAACCATAAAAGATAAAGAAATTTTGGATATTGTTCTAGAAGATTATGATGGAAGAGTATGGCATTCGCCTAATTCATTATTTTAATAACATTGATTCAGAGCATCTCTGGTCCAGACACTGTGCTAGAGCCTGAAAAAACAGAAATGAGCCAAAAGGAGGCTCAAGCTCAATGAACATGAAGTCTGGGAGGAGAAGTGGACCTGCACACAAAGTACTGCTTTATAAAACTACACAAAGCCCTGGCTGGTGGCTCAGTGGACAGGTGCCAGCCTGTGAACCCAAAGGTTGCTTGTTTGATTCCCAGTCAGGGCACATAACCAGGTTGCAAGCCAGGTCTCCAGCCAGGTTCATAGCTGGAGGCACATGAAAGGCAACCATACATTGATGCTTCTCTCCCTTTCTTCCTTCCTCCCTGCCCTTCTCTCTGAAAATAATCAAATCATTAAACTACACACAGCACAATGATTTGGTGACCCACTTACTGTGTCAGAATCCAGGCTCCACCACTTCCCTCACCTTGATTTGCCGTAGTTTTCTCATGCATAAGAGCCAGAGAATTATCACGTAGTGCCAAATATATAACATGAACTCAGTTCTAGCTATTATTTTCATGGTTATTATTTGCATTGCCAATTCAGTAGCATCTTAGGTCTTACTATACAGATGGAGTAGGCAACAAGTCCTTGAACTTGGCATACTCTAGAGACAGGAAAGGCACTGTGCTATTCAGAGGGATAAGCAGAGAAATGAAGCAACCCTCCACTATCAAGATGCTCACTGAATCGTCAACATGAAAAAGTCAATGTCATAGAGAGCAAAAGGAATCGTCACTGGAAGAAGCACGTACAACACTTTGCCAATTTATAGAAATTAAAATAACTTCATGTCCATATAACCACCCACACCTGACCAATTAAGTTTTCACCTGTACAATGACATTTGCCTGAATCTTGCTAAGACAATATTATGTAAGCTCACACTTGCCGGTTATAATTAAAATTGCAAAGGATTTGTATTTCTTCCTGGAAAAATGGACCCATCCTGATCTATAGCCTCAGAAGCTCAGATTTGAATAAGAAATCCCTGTGTAATTCCATTCAAGTTGTGTACACTGGTCTGTAGCCATCCTTCAGTCATTTGCAAGGGAAAAATAATTCATCTGGATTCCAGAGCTTAGAGTAAGTACCTCTAAAAGAGGCCTAATTCAAGTTTTCAGATTAACTGAAGTATATAATTTCCATCCAAAATACACATGGAAATAACAACAGGATAAGCTTATAATTAAAGTTTGGTATGCAGGACAAAAGTAACCATAATAAGATAATGCATAGGCTGAAGGCTATCTGTGACTGGAATAAGAGGAGGGCCATTTCCTTGCACTCAGCGTAGATGACAAGGTGGTTCATGGTAGGTGAACAGGGGGAATAAGATGGACTGATTTCATATGTACATAAGCATAATATATTGTCCCCTCTAAAATGAGATGGTTGTTTATAAATTCATATACAAATAATATACTCACAAATCAATAAGACATATATCATTATAAAAGTGGGCAAAGGATATAAATAATTCATTCATAAGGAAATATAAATGGATTAATAGGAAAATATATTTGACCTAACTAACAACTACAGGAGTTATACCCATATATCCATCCATTAAAGAAACTGAATTTGTAGTTCCAGGTTTAGATGACTTCACTGGTTAATTCTACAAAGCATTGAAGGAAGAAATAGTAACCGGCTCCATACAAATTCTTCCAGAAAATTGTGAAGAAAGAGATATATCCAACTCATTTTATGAGACCACAATTAGTTTAATACAAAAACTACAGAGAGGCTTTACAAGAAAACTGCTATGTAATGATGGCAAGTAATTACAGGTGAAAAAGTTCAAAATGAAATTTTATCATTAATTCCAAAAATGTATAAAAAATATTTTATGGCTTGACCATATAAAGTTTATTCCAGAACTACAAGTCAGATAAAAAGGGATCAAAATGTGAACACCTCAATAGATGCAGAAAAATCATTTTTCAAAATCCACATCCATAAGAATAACTCTTAGTAAGGTAGGGATTGTAGAAAGCTTACTCAGTCTGAAAAAAGTATATCTGTGAAAAATCACATAATTAACACAATAGTGATAATGAAGTGTAACCTAATATCAGAAAGAAGATAAGGATTTCCACTCTCACCCCTTTTATTAAATATTTTATAAGAGGTTCTAGGCAGTGTTAAAAAGTAGGGGGGAAATTAAAAATGGTTTTTAGTTTCATATGACATGATTGCCTATGTTGAAAATGCAATAGATTATTTTAAAATGTTAAAGAATTTATAAGTAAATTTGGCAAGGTGCAGACATAAGGTCAATATTAATAAATTAATTGTGTGCCTATATACACTAGTAATAACAAATATTCAAATCTTAAAAATAATTTAAATTGGAATTAAAATATGACATTATGAGGGATGTGTCTGACCAAAGGTGTAAAAGGGTTTGTACACACAAAGAAATGCTTTTAAGAAATTAAGAAATAATTAGAATAATATATTGTGTTCATAGTCTGAAAGCTCCCATATTGTTAAGAGACTAATTATTCCCAAACTGATCTATAGACTCAACATAATCTCAAACAAAATTTTATAAGGCTTTTCTTGAATAAGCTCTAAAACTTACTCTACTTCCTTGGAAAGGCAAAGGGCCTATAATAATCAAAACAACTTTTACAAAGAACAAAATTGTAGGGCTAAGAATCCCTGATTTCAAGACTTATTATAAAGGCACCACATTAAGACATGGTGCTGTTAGCATAAAGATGGACCAATAGATAGATGGAAAAGCATAGAGTCTACACAAATAGGTCCACACACATATGGACAACTATCCACTTTTTGACAAAGGTTCAAAGATAATTAATTATACAAGAATAGTAGCCTTCAACAATGAGTGCTACGTCTTAGGACATTCCAAATCCTTTTTTAAATTTTACTACCCCTGGCCATTTAGGAATACTATATTTGTCAATATATTTGCAGTAAATTTGGGATCATGTGGCAGAAGTAATTAATATAAACCATCCTGCATGGGCTGCTTGCCTTCTCTTACCAACCAGAGCACATGTAGAGATTGCAAGTTTTAAAAAACAGAAATGGTATGGTGCAGCTTCCAACAAATGGAACTCTTAGTGCTATGGGATGCAGTACCCCAGCCTGCCCTAGACTTACAATGTAAATCAGAGACAAGTCCCCAAAATACTGGAGTATAACTTAGCAAACCTGACTCATAATTTCTCCATGTTTGCAAACGATGTAAACCTCTCAGGAAAAATATTAGATTGGCCAAAAAGTCCATTATGGTTTTTTCCATATGATGGTTCTAGTTGTCTTTAATTTCATTTGAAATATGTTGTTAGATTATATTGTGACAGCTGTCACATCAGCATGCATTTTTAAAAACTTATCAAAATTGGTAAATTTTTTGACAACCATTTTAATATTGGAGATAGAAGAAGATGCATAATGTTGTTGGTGTCTTATACTTTATTATTTCAAGAAAGGTAAAACAACAACTGAAATGCAAAGGAAAAGATTTGTGGAGTGTATGGAGAAGGTGCTGTGACTGATCAAACATGTCAAAAATGATTTGTTAAGTTTCTTGGTACTATTGACATTTTGACCAAATAAACCTTTGCTGTGAGGCTGCCTTATACGTTGGAAGATGTTTAACACCCCTGGCCTCTACCCACTAGAAGCCAGTAGTGGGAGATAGCCAACATACTCAAGATATCCAAATCAATAAAGTTATTGGTGAAAACTAAAATGTGTATTTTATTTTACAGAAAAAAACTAAATGAACTTCTTGGCCAACCCAACATATACAAAAAGATATTTCCCCTTTAGTTTTTAAGAAATTTGTGTTTCATTTCACCTTTGCTCTTTTCTGAATTTTATGCTTTTTCTTCTAAGATACATATTATATAATTATTTAAATTAGTTAGAAAATTGCCTAGATATAATTTATAGTTATTAATCAAGTCAGACTCAACAATTCAGAAACTTTCTCTAAATGTTTCAAAATTTGTTTCAGATTTCATTTGGAAACTCTGACTGCATTGTTTTTCTTGGCTTAAACTCTGTATAGAACTCTCTGAATGCAGGAAACATGTCTTATAATATTTGATATTTCATTCAAGCCCATTTATAACCATGACTTCAAAAATATTTATAACTTGGGCCCATGAACATGGAAATATTTATTATAATTTCCACATTATATTTGATTAAAGAAGTCTCTAAGTACTGCATATTGACAACCTAAGTAAGAAGGACCAGAAGAAGTTCAATCAGTATTATATCAAACAGTGGCCTCCAAGAGACTCTGAGAACTGTGTATTGATTATGGATAGATATTTAAGTCAATAAGCTGATCAGCTGTGAAGAGTTATCTAAAAATTATTTACCTCACTTGTCCATGAAGCAGCTGTCCCCATTGTTTTTTGCCTTTATGTTTTTGTGTTTATATGAGGTCTGTCCCAAAAGTATTGGCCAGACAAACTGTTTTAATTATGTCGACACTGGCTAGATTCTTTAGGGACAGGCCTTGTGCATGTTCATGGATGCTAACAAGATCAGGAAGTAGGAAGGAGGAGAAGAAGGTAGCCTTCTTCTGGGCTGAAGAAAGGTTGAGTGGAACTCACAAACCCAACAGATCAAGAAGTCACTGACCAGCTGGCTTTCTTTTCTCGTGAGCAATTATCAGCAACTACTCACCTTGTGTAATCCTGCACTCACTGAAAGTAACCCAGGCTAAAAAATCCAATGATCTCTGAACATAAATGGCTTATTGGACATTGAGGAATAAGAACACATCATCTGAAACTCAAATAGTGTCAGAAACCATGGGTTCTTCCTTGGCTTAAATGACTCTAATATCAACAGAACTCAAAAACTATTTTGGGCAAAGTTCTTCAGAAAACCATATTTGCAGAATTTCCCATTGTGCTACAATTAAGAAATGATATATGTTGTAAAGGAAACAATGAATGATAAACTTTTTGAAAAACAGGCTTCCTTTTAAGCCAGGACTTCCAGAAGGCATGAATCAGGGGTAGAAGTGTCACTGCTGATTGAGTTTCAAGTCATTTTTAACTACAGGTTTCTAACCCTAAATAAACATTCCTTGTTTCAATGTGGGCAGCTGTTCTCACCCTCTTATAATCATTTCCAACATTCTACAAAACATAAAGTCAAGATGGAACATGTAGTATTCTTATACCCTCAAGTTCCAAAATGCCAGGGTCATTTAATATAGAACCATATTCTGATTTCCTTTTAAAACCTTTGATCGACTCTGGTCTATAGTTCCATTTTTTTGTTTTAATTTTTGTTGTTGTTGTTGTTTCTCTGTGTGTATGTTTTAAAGATTTTATTAATTATTTTTAGAGGGAGGGGAATGGAGGGAAGAAGAAAAGGAGAGAAACACCAATGTATGGTTGCCTTTCACCTGCCTCCAGCTGAGGACTTGGCTGGAGACTGGCTTGCACCCTGGTTATGTGCCCCGATTGAGAATCGAACCATCAACCCTTGGGTTCCCAGGATGGCGCCTATCCACTGTGCCACACCAGCCAGGGTTACAGCTCAGCTCCATTTTTAATGCGTGCTCCCCTCCAGGTACCCATGCCCATCGCCAGAACCCCTAAGTAGAAGGCAAAAAATGACAAGACAAACAAGTGTCCTTTAAGATGTAGTTTGCAAACTCTTCCTTCTTTGCTGCCTACTGTCTGTTTTTAAATAATGCACAAATAAACTTCAGTACCATGGAAATAATCAACACAAGATCAAAACCTGGAGTTTCTAGTCGAGCACAAATCAAAAGCTGTAGGAATCCAACAGCTGGAGCCTGTCTCATTATTTCTCTGTTCTTTGATGTGCTTTTCAGCCAAGTATCTTAGAGAATTACTCGCAGACATGTCTATCTACAAATTCTACTTTGCTTACATATTATGGTTTCCAACCGAGATAAATACTGTAACTGAGTTCTCATTTTCAAAATAGAACCTCCCCTCTTTTTTTCATCTTCTATTATGCACACAATCTTGTAAACAGCAGAAATGAAAATCAGCTGCATCTAATAAGAATATCTAGTTCGTTACTGACTCTGGATGCTAGTTTCCATTAGATCATCCATCATAGCTTTATTATGTGATCAACTGCTTAATTAATTTTGTACTGGGGTATTTAGAGAGAACACTGAATGTTTCCGTGGGGTTTTGCTATAATCCTGCACCTGTGGCCTCTGAGACTTGGACAGCCTTGTATCATAAGTTTGCATGATGCCTATAATCACTTCTGCTTCTCTAGGATTCTCACACTTCAGCCCAATGAAATTCAGCAATATTAATTTCAGAAACACCAGAATATTTGCATCTGCGGTTATGTTTCTTTGGACTTTAATCAGATCAAAGGCACTGCAAGATATTTGAAGCACTAGATACAATATTTTGTTCATACAATTTTAGTGGTGAAATCAGACACTGTTTTGATTTTCTGTGCTTATCTGTTAATATGAACAGATGCAATCATGCTATTGTATAATGGCTCTTGATTGCCAGCAGTATTTGATTTTTTTGCAACCATTCGTAGGGGAATAATTAAAGATAACAGGATATTCTATACAGTAGTAATTAAAGACAGCTTTGGTAGCTTTAATCATATGAATAAACACCACAGAGAAAAATGTCTGCACTCTGATGTTTATTGTTCAATGCGTATTTTGGGAAGCCAGGTTTAAAAAGTCCCAGAAGGAGACATTCAGGGGCAATAGGCTTCGCTAAAGCTGAGCTGATGTGAACATTTCAATTGTCCTGGTGCTATTCATTGAGGCAGTACTCGTTATTTGCTCAGAAAATATCACCATGAGTGTGCTGCACACAAGACAGAAACAGAGAGAGTCAGATCATGTGGAATCTTGCATTGCGCAGATAAAATAGGGCTTCAGAAACATACACATAAAGAATCTTTGAATCTATCTTCAGTTTGACAGGAGGAAATGAAAGCTCTTAAAATCGTGTCTTCATGGACACTATGGAAGCCCGGCAATTATTCGGGAGGCTGACAACCCCTCTTCTAGGGTATTAAAACTCCTGGGACTGAAACAGAACCACAAAATTGTGCTAATGACGTCTAATTAATTTAAAGAGATGACAGTGGCATGTTAAAAAAATTTTAAAAAAAGGCACTCCTTAAAGCAAGGTCATCCCTGGGCCCAGCCGAAGACACACCGGCCTTTAGAAATGCATTGCTTAGAAATGTAGGCTTGCCATACGAAGTGCAAAGTCACAGTTACATTTGAACTTCGGATTTAAAAATAAATGGTTAGTATGCTTATGCTGTAAAGATTATTTGTTGTGTATCTAAAATCCGTAGCTGACTGCTATATTTGTATTTGCAACATCTAGCAAGCCTTTATAAACATCTATACTTTCCAACAACCAGGCTCAGGGGACCTGCTGTGCTTTTCTCAGTGATAGTTGATGGGGTAGATGAAGGGTTAGAATAAAAGCAGAATGAAGCCTGGTAAAGGGCCAAGTGAGGCTGGATGCCTGGGAGTGTCAGCCAGGTGAGTTTCCTAGGCAGGGAACCAACCTCACCTCGGACCAAATTAAGGCTGTGCTTTCGTCTCTCCAGGTGCCCCTTGAAAATGATGCTGCTGAATGAAAGAGGGAAATGGCTGATGTGTCACTTTAAGTGTTATATATACATATATATATATATATATATATATATATATATATATATATATATATGTGTGTGTGTGTGTGTGTGTGTGTGTGTGTGTGTGTGTGTGTATATATATATATATATATATATATATGGGGTTTATTACACTTATAAAAAGAGACAACATATAGTTTTCATCACCTTCCTCACTGATGAGTAAGAAGTGAAGATGCCCACATGAGCACAACTTGGCCAGTCCGCAACAGTGGGCATGGGTAGCAGTCTCCTTGTTCCTGCTCCACCTTCATCCTAACTTGATTCTTGACCCACGGGACATCTTTTCCTCTGAATTAAGGGAAAGGGAAAGGGAAAGCATTTCTATTGGTGGTCTTCTAAGTTTTCTGATAAGCCAGCATAAGCCACAGAAAAATGCAGCAATGGTAATAAATGGATTAATAGATATAATGTATTATACAGAACTGATAAGTCTAGGGAGGAGGGACTTGAAGGAAAAGCAGGCTTTTTTCTCTCTCTCAAACATATATATCAAGAATCTAAAGCCCTGGCTGGTGGCTGGTGGATAAGGCGCCGGCCTGCAAACCCAAAGGTCACTGGTTCGATTCCCAGCCAGGGCACACAGAATGAGGTTGCAAGCCAGGTCTCCAGCCAGGTCTGTAGCTGGAGGCAGGTGAAAGGCAGCCACACATTGATGTCTCTCACCCTCTCTGCCTCTCTCCCTTCCCTGTCTCTAAAAATAATAAAAAATATTAAAAAAAAAAAAAAAGAATCTAGAATTATCTTCAATGAGTGGTGCTAAAAGAGCCTGGATCAGAATACTAAAATAATTAGCCATTCACTTATGAGCCACATAAAATTGGGGAAATTATTCTCCCACCTCAAGCCATAGTGTCCAGTTCTAGAAAACGGTCTCTTACTGGAACAACCAGGTAGACGTATGATGAACAACAGATGAAACAAGGCAGAGGGTGTGGCTCAGGTCCTAGCCCAGTGTAGCTACCAAATTAAATGAACTATTTTCCTTAGAAGGGTGGCTTGGTTATTCCTAACAATTCACATGTTAAAGAATTTGTAGAGAATTTGAGAAATATTCTTAGCCTTCAAACAGGACATGAGAAAACTGAAAGTGTAAAACTGCAACACACCTTTGCCTAATAAAATTTTCAGCATAAAGAAAAGTGTGTTCAAGAAAAAGTATATTCTGTGTATATTCTGTGAATATTAGAACTTTGCCTGGTTAGGTATATGACATAATAAGCAAAGACTCTATATTAAAATTTCCACAGATTTCAGTGGCATCTATTCTAATACCTATTTTGACTATGCAAATTTGCTCCTATGCAAATGAAATACTAGGGAGTAATGAGTGGAACCTGAATCCATTGTGGTTACTGACACACTACAGTTACTCTTATTGGGTAAAACTCTAGGTAAACACAGGTAATCATGGCCAGCACCCAAACTTTGTAAAAACACACAAAACACACACTCCTCAAACAAGACAGTTACTGAAGTGCTCTGCCTCTGTCATGAGCTATATTTGGTGTTACATCTTTACTTCTGACATAAGATAATCCTCCTTCTTAACAAGATGCAACTCTGTATTCTCATGGCCACAAAGAATTTTTTAAAGATAAACTTCCATATTTATTATACTATTTAAATATTTCTTATTCATTTTAACACATGAAAGACTGTCCTACTATTTTGTTAGGTTCCCATCTTTTCAATGGCAATAATAATAACTAAAAATTAGGTGAATAGTGAAGTTTTTGAGTGTTGTGCCCTAACCTCATTTTTCAATAAGTCCTCTCGTTTTTATTGTATGATTTTTTCACAGCAAAGTGACTTTTATAAATGAATATGTTGCTTTACAGCAGAACTGACTGTACAATGAAGATACAAATCTTCCCATTTTAAATTAAGTTTATGGTTAGAGGGGAAAAATACAAATTAATCCTTTTTGTTTCTGGAGTTTAATTTACACTATAAGCATTTAATTATATGTGCATTTTATAGCTTGTACATTTATTCAAGATTAGAGAATGTAAAGGTGGAGTAGAAGGTTAGTAGTAATTTTTCCCTATTTATAGTTTGGCATCTAATTTTTAATAATTAGCTGAATCTTGCTTCACATAAATAGTAGCTTGCTGTCTAAAAGTTGCTATGGATACTTAAGAAGCTGAATCAAATGTTAGTAGGTATTTATAAACAGTAAACCCATAGTGAACCATTTTAGTTTCTTCTCTTAAACAAGACTGGCAACTTCACAATTCAATTTTAATACAATTTTAGTGATTTTTCAGACCACTCAATTTTTTAAAGGCTAATTTGTTTTTTCATTTTTCTTCTTCTTCTTTTTTTTTTTTTTTTTTAGCATTTAATCACATAGAAACCCAGTTCACTTTTAGGCAAAAAAACATTTCCTCTCTTAGTGCTATTATACATCAGAGTTGAATGGGCTCATGCTATTAAGCAGATGCTGCCATTTCCAATGTGGCAATTCGAACGCTTGCCACTAAATTCCAGACTGCACCATTAATTTTGGTCATGGTTCAGGATCCAGCCTAGCCAGCATCCCAGTTAGTCCGCTGGTATTTCATCTAATAAGTGATAAAAAAAAAAAAAAATTAAAAAGCACTTGCATAGGAGCTTCATTCTGTTCAAGATTTGATGTGTGCCATGCATTTCAAAGGCCAATTAAAGCATTTCTTTTCTCTCTTCGTGCTGCTGACTGTATACTAAGATGTGCCTGGTAAAGAGTGAAAATCATACACGTCTTCCTGTTATTCCTCCCCGCTGGGGCTAAGAAATGTCTACGTGTATTTTTCTATTAGAAAGCAGGTGAATAATGGTGCCTTAGGCATCCTGTTCTTCTCTGTGGTCCTATGGCTTAGGAAGACATCACTTGCTTCAAGAAAGACAGTTCCAGAAGCATTTGTGCTGACAGTGTGCTAGTTCCTTTTATGGCAATTTACACATAATAGGGCAAACCAATTTCATGACTGTATGTGTGCCCTATTGGGGTGACAGTATAAGCCTTGATTAGCTCATCAGAGATCAAACTCTTTAGCAAGTTACCCACAGAGGCAGTTTTCAAATCTGGAAGTAGGTCAGGATTATTACCTACATCAATCCTTTTATAGAGTAGGGCAGAGACGTGAAGGGGAAGAGAAAGCATTTGTGGGCAGGAATGAGTTGACAGACACAATATAAAAATAAGTCTATCCTTCCAAATATCTCTCAAGGTAGAGACCATGCACGGGTTGCCCTGTATCAAGTGTAACTGTGCTACCTGTCATAATTATTAAGACATTTTCTCATGTCACATGATTGAGAACAATAAACATCATTCTTATTATGTGAATGCAGCCCTGCTAACTAAGTAAATACCGCCATAAATTCTGCTTTAACCGTGACCTCTAAATTAAAATAATACAGATCCGTGTCACCTGGAAGGTGAGCCTGTTACAGTAATAGGTAAGCCAAGAGCTTTCTCAGAAGTTCCCACAGATTTTCAGGCTTGTCTACTATTCTCAAAGGAGCATTTCTGTTAGATCATCAGTTCAACATTCAATCTATCTCTTCCATGCCCTTTTAGCACTTTATTTTCCACTGTTGCTAGTAATAATAAATTTAGACTGAAAATAAAACTTAATGAAGTAAACGAATAAAAACCATGCTCTAGCTAATGTTTTTAGAAGTGTGTTTAGTTTGATATTTGAAGAAAGAGAATAACAGTTCAGTCATCTGCCCCTTTCTGGTTAGATAATTTGTGGGGAAAATAAAGAAGATAAAATGATTATTTCCATGAAAAATTAGGGGTTTGTCATTTACATGGATAAATTACAGTCCAGTCACAAGACCTTTTCCTTTTCTTGATCCCTTTTAGAGTTTAATTTAGGATAACAAAGTCCAAGTCAAAAATAAATGCCCCAGATTAAAATACTTAACATCTGCCTATGCTAATTATTAAAGTTTTAAAGAACTAAAATAATGGAGCCAAGAATGATATCCAGAAAATCATATTTCATAACATATGTATCCTAAATATGCTTTCTTGGCCAATCATTTCATTTCTATGGATATACCATAAAAATCAGACCCACATATTCCAATTAATGTTTATATTTCCGCCAACTTACTTGGATTCAGAAAGCCAGAATATGCTAACAACTTCACGTATAGAGAAGATGAGACAGGTACATGTTATTTTTTCAAAATACTGACACATGCTGCTAACACAAAATGACAGGTAGAGCTAAAAATAACACTATAAAAAGCTGAAAAAAGATTAATATGCAGCAAAATTAATACTGCATATTAATGCCTATAAACAGCATACTTTCGCTTTCTAGGTGGAGTGGCTGGATAACTCATGAGGGCCCATCCATTAAGCAATGATAATGCACCCCATTATGAAAGCATTTAAAGATAAGTTCAAAGCACTAAATACAGTTATTTATTTATCTGGATGGACAATATTTCTAAACTAAGATAAATTAATAAGTTTCAATGAGTCAATCAGAACCTTTATATCCATTTCATCCATCTATTCTATAAGATACATTCATGGTCTGCCAGGTAACAGTGGCCAAATTATAATCTTAGTTAGAGATCACCCTTTAGAAAAATCGCAGGCAGACAAAAGGGAGAGAGAAATGATTAGTGTGGAGATTGGGGTAGATTTTAGCCCAGAGAAATACCTTTCAGAATAACATATGTTCTTAATTTAACTTTGTCTCTTCCTCTGACTTATTTTTCTTAAGCAATATTTAATTGGTTTCTGAAGCAATTGATCAATTCTCTCTCACCATTACAGCTACCTGGGAGTTATTTATGCCCCTTTAGTTACTATTAGATATTGAAAGATAGTTTCATTTTGCTTACCATGTCAAATGTGTAGTAAGAAAGTTTCTGTCCAGCTCTTTAGAACCCAGCATCTGATTACTCAGGGTTTACTTTTCTGTCCAATAGTTTGCTTTATTTCTAGACCAATCACTAACACGGAAGCAGATACTTTTTAATGGTGGTAGCAGGATCCTTCAGGTGAAATTATATAAAGAACTCAATAAAATGCTTATTCCCAGGTTCCAACATTGCCCCTACTAAACCAGAATTTTAGGGCCATTGAGCTACAATATTGATAATTTCCCCAGTTGATTCCAATGTCCAATAATGTCTGGATATAAGAGCTTGCAATAATTACACAGATCAATAAAACATCCAGGATAGGTTAAGAAGGAAAACCAAAATGGAGAGAAGAAAGCATCGTTCTATTTGTTAGTTACACTTTGGTGGAAGCAACAGAGAATACCAGCTAAATGAGGATTGGAAACTATTCCTGGTTTTTTATTAATTCTTGTCATCCCCCTCCCACTACTATCATAACAAATAAAAATGTTATGACCTTAACTTTGGGTTCATTATATAAAATGAGTTTCTGAAACCATTTCTGGAATATATAACAAGTCAAATGGAGACACATTATATGCATTCATAAATTCTTTTATGTACTCATTCCTCTATTACTCACATGTTAATTGTGACATAATATGAGTGCATCAAATATTATTTCAAATTTGAGGCAAAAATAATGAGATAATCTGACCCCAGGAAGAGAAACATGTTACCAACAATTTTCTGATAGCTACAATAACCAGAATCTACTATAATGAGTTATGGACCAAGTGCTTGGGATTGCTGTTTTAACTCAGCTTTTGTGAGCAATAAAGAAATAAGTCAACAGAGTCCCTTTGAGGCATAAGTTGGATATTCTTTAGGCAAAGAGATTATTATGAACAAAGGCATGGCAGTAGGGAAGGAGGGTGCATTCAAAAGGTTAGTGTGGCTCACTTATAAGGTCACAGAAATTCACATCAGAAAATGAGGAGGGAGTGCCCAGTGCTGCTATATGTTTTGAATTTCTGTTTGAGATGTGTTTAAGACCTGTGTTTGCAGAAGAGTTGACATTAAGGCTGTCTAGAAAGATGACTGGGACTTTACCACCAAACAATGAAAGCACACTTGGACAGCAGAAGCAACATGAGCTGAAAGAACAAAAACATGAGAATGTTCCCTGTCACTAGGGAACAATGTCATTTCATCACTTTGGAATGATAATGCATGTGGTAGGTGAAGACAGTGTATAAAGTTGGAAGATAAGAGTAAGGCTAGATTTTTAAAATGCTATACATTATGAACTAAGAGCTAAGATAAGATGCTATTCTAAATGAAATGAAATTAAATAAATGAAGGTTTTTAATTAAAATATTTAACGAACTATTTAATAAGGGGAATGGCACAATATGTCCTAAAATAGGGGACTTCCAGTCAGATGGAGGCCTAGTTAGGCATGTTTTGCCTCTTTGAACAACCACAGAGAAAATTACAACTACATCTCAAAATAAATAACAACCAGAACTATCAGAAAATTGAGATACACACAAGTCCAACAACCAAGGATTTAAATAAGCCACATTAATTTCAACAGGTAGGGAGGAGAGTCACAGAGATAGGCAGAGACAAGAACATTCAATATGGTGTGGAGAGGTGGTGGAGGCAGCAATGGAATGGGTGAGCTTATACTCATGTGGTGGGAAAAAATCAGGAGTGATACCTTGGGAATAAGCAATTCCAGCCCCAAGCTAGACATAGCCTAGGGTGCAGTGCCAGGAAGACAGATCTCCGTAACTTCTGGCTGTAAAAACCAGTGAGGGTTGGAGTGGTGGAAGAAAACATCATATTTTCAAGAGTCCATTCAAAAGGCCCACATGGACTTACAATGTGTGCAAATCCACTCACACTGGGATTCACTACCAGGGCAACAACTGGAAGGGTACCAATAACATAAGGGAAGTGGGAAGTGAGTGAAGTGACTAGAAATGGGGCAAGTGCCAGGCAAATGTCCAGAAGCTAGGCAGTGGCACTGTCCCCTCTCCAAATCCTGCTCCCACATAGAGCCGGAAAGCAGTAAACTGGATTGTCCCACCCTAGTGATTACCTAAGGCTCCACCACAAACAATTTACAGGTGTCTTTTCTAAGATGGGGATGGGGGGGAGTCAAAGAGGCTCTACCTAATACACAGAAACAAATACAAGGAGCTGCCAAATTGTGGAGGCAATGAAATATGGCCCAAATGAAAGAATAGAACAATATCCCAGAAAAGGAATGAAATGAAATGGAGATAATCAACCTACCAGATGCAGAGTTTAAAACACTGGTGATCAGGATGCTAAAAGAACTCACTGAGTGCAGCAAAAACACAAAGTGAAATAAAGAAAAATCTATAGGGAACCAACAGTGGAGAGGATGAGACTGAGAATCGAATGAATGATTTGGAACACAAGGGAGGAAAATGCATTCAATCAGAGCAAAAAAAGAAAAAGGATATGTGTAGGCACCTCTGGGACAGCTTTAAACTTACCAACACAAGAATCATAGGGGTGCCAGAAGGAGAAAAGAAAGAGCAGGAAATTAAAAACTTATTTGAAAAAATAATGAAAGAAAACTAATTTGGTGAAAGAAACAGATATTCGAATCCAGGAAACAAAGAGAGTCCCAAATAAGGTGGACCCAAAGAGGACCACACCAAGACACCTCATAATTAAAATGCCAAAATTGAAGATAAAATGAGATTGTTAAAAGCAGCAAGAGAAGCCCTGACTGGTGTCACAAAGGATAAGGTGCAGGTCTGTGAACCCAAAGGTTGCTGGTTCACTTCCCCAGACAGAGCACATAACCAGATTGCAAGCCAGATCTCCAGCCAGGTCTGTAGCTGAAGGCAGATGAAAAGCAACCATACACTGATGTTTCTCTCCCTGTCTGCCCCTCTCTCTAAAAATAATAAATAAAATCTAAAAAAAAAAAAAAAAAAAAAAAATGCAGCAAGAGAAAAGCAATGAATTCCCTGCAAAGGAGTTTCCATAAGACTATCAGTTGACTTCTAAGAAAAACAAACTTTTGAGGTAAAAAGGGGCTGGCAAGAAGTATTCAAGTAACAAAAGCAAGGACCTACGACCTAGATTACTCCAGCCAGCAAAGCTATCATTTGGAATGGAAGAGCAGATAAAAGTGCTTCCCAGACAAGGTAATACTAAAGGAATTCATCATCACCAAGCTATTATTACATGAAATGTTGAAGGGACTTATTTAAGAAAAGAAGATAAAAACTGTGAACATTAAAATGACAACAAACTCACAACTATCAGCAACTGAATCTAAAAGACAAAAATAAGCTAAACAAATAACCAGAAGAGGAATAGAATCATAGGGATGGAGATCATTTGGAAGGTTGTCAGCTGAGAGTAGGAAAGGGGAGGATGGGAGAAAGGGTGCAGGGATTAAGAAGCATAATTGGCTATACTTTTATAGAATATTCTATTCTGTTCTTTTCTATACTATTAACAATAGTATACTATTACAATAGTATAGAAAAGGGAGAAGCCAAGGAACTTACACCAAATGACCCATGGGCATGGACTAAGGGTAGAGATTGCTGGAGGGAAAGTGGGGTACCAAAGAGAGGAGCAAAGAGGGAAAAATTGGGACAAATGTAATAACAATCAATAATACATATAGTTTTAAAAAGTGTCTTAAAATAATTACAATAGCACTATAGGAAATGGATTGAACCAAACATGGACTTTCACTGCAGAAATGAAAGGTATTAAATATTTTGGAAAAGCTTTCTACTGAAGAAAAAACGCATATACATGGGACAAAAATAGGTATATAGTTGTATGTAAAACACAGTTTATTCTTGTATTCTTGTTATTGTATTATTTCTCCATACACAAAACTGAACTGTAAACTTACTTCTACTCTGCTCTGCACATAGCTATATTTATATTTAATGTATGTGTTTAAAACTGCTTGAATAGGAGAAGATCTCAAAAATAGCAGGTAATTACTGGGCCAGAAAAGTATAGGCTTATGGAGGTGATCTGGGAATTTGAAGCCACAATTTTTTTTTTTTTTTTTTTGGCCAATTCTACAGCTTAGGCTGAGCATGGTTGTTGGCTGGGATGATTGGACAGATATTGGTATCTAACATGTCAGGTGGAGAAAATCTATCTCCCTTTCTTTGGGTCAAGATATTGAAATGCTGCATTTTAGGAATAAGTTTGAAAGAAAAATAGACTATTTCTGAACCTTGCAATTCATCCCAAAATGAGTGGAATCCAAGAGTGCTGCTTCACAGGCTAGAAAGAACATTTGTATCATGTTTGCAAGAAAATATCAATATTAGAACCCAAATTATTTCTACAAATAATTCTGTAGAAACAATGCTCAACAAAATAAAGAATATGCAGGCACATTAGAAGACAAAAGCACACATGGACCCAGTCAGCAGAAATAATACAAATTAGAACCAGGCCTACTGATGACCAGATACCATAGCAATCAGTCATCAATTTAAAAATGAACCACTTTATTGTGTTCAACGGGATATAAAGAAACAGTGGTGGAACACTGGTAGATCTAGAAATTAAAAAAAAAAAAAAAAAAAAAAAAAAAAAAAAAAAAAAAAAAAAAAAAAAAAAAAAAAAAAAAAAAAAAAAAAAAAAAAAAAAAAAAAAAAAAAAAAAAAAAAAAAAAAAAAAAAAAAAAAAAAAAAAAAAAAAAAAAAAAAAAAAAAAAAAAAAAAAAAAAAAAAAAAAAAAAAAAAAAAAAAAAAAAAAAAA